>JAGFPH010007835.1:14348-27844 GCA_018207615.1 Philaenus spumarius | reverse complement strand
AACTTTTGTATGACGCTATGCAAAAGATATAATTAAGAAGATTATTACAATTTAGATTTTCCTGTGTTATTATTATTTTACTATTGTTTTCTGTATTCTTATGTTTTTGCTAGTTTGTTTGTTCGAACCATTTTCGGTAATTTATACCAATTATTTTATACTTGTTTGACAACATAGCACAAGATAGCATAGCATTGTATGTAAATCCTCCTTAATGCTTAAATATGTTAGTTAAAAGACTATCTATGGTGTCTATGTTAGAGTGTTAGTAAAAGAGGGTAGGATGGCGGAAGTGCCACAAACAGTGGTTGGCTCGTATCCAAGTTGAAAAGTTTATATAGTTTTGTTATTTGGGTTTTTTTGCAAATTTTACTAAATTACTTAAGTAAACAAAACAATAGACTCATGGCGTACGTCATAACCGTATAAAACTGCGCAGAAAAGTGCTAATACGGTCTCATCCTTGTAAAGGCCGGTTTACACACAACGTCTTGTCGCTGCAGTTCAAGACGTTGCAGGAGAACGGTGTGCGTAAACAGGATAAACTGCGCAATTTTCCGAACTGCGTGGAGACGAAACAGGGACTTGAAGAACTGAGCTAATGAGCATTTAAAAAAATGGCATGCACAGATTTTTGAGAACAGTGTATCTAGGATTACATGTTTCGGGAACAATTTTACTCAATGCTGGCTTAGTTAATGATGGTTGCATACTCTAGATCTTTATAACTTCTGCCAGTTGCTAGGAATCTTAAAGTTGCTGAAGTCTTTCAAGAGGTGAAATTGTTTATCTCATACGTGTATTTTGTTTTACAATATGTGGAGTTACCAATTCCAGTAAATGACTATGCGTTTCAATGTCCATGTGCAAGAATTTCGCTAATCTTCAGGTTCAACACGCAGTTCACGGAGTAATTTCACACGTGAAAAATGTTCTCTCTTCAATAACCAATGTCTAGACCAACTTGATCGTCTCCTGCATTCAAATCGTTTAATAACTTGCCTTCTTTTTGTAAGATAAATCCCAAACATAGAAAATAGCAGTAGACTACTTCTTCCATTGTAGATTTCGGAAAACTGGGTGAGAAAACGGTGCTGAAAACTGCGTGCAAAAAATTTGCAGCGTCTTTTGTTATAACGGAGTCGAAAACGTTGTGTGTAAACCCAGCTTTAGCTTTTTTACAAAGTTTTTCTTTGTTAAATTACTGATTGATTAGTTTTATTTTGTAGAGGACAAGGCGATGGTGATAGAATCTTGCGATATAAATAATTTGTTTTGTTTCCGTCAACTTTAAAATGTAAACGTTTAAAGAACTGGTTTAGCTAAGGCAGTCTAAATACAGACACCTTATAACACGTGGTAAAGACTTACAAGGTTCACGGTCTAGGCCTAATATATGTCCACCTACAGCTCTGGCCAGACCATTTCCAAAATATTATTAGCTACAAGCCGTATTTAGATGTAGGATTTTAAATTCTTATACATAACTTTGTAGACGGCAGTCGACCTTAAAAATAGATAGTCTAACAAAAGGAAAGAAAACAAAAACATTGAAACTTCTTTGGAACTCGTTCAGTTGCCAGAATTTTCAGCTCTGTGGACGGCAAATGATGTCAAACAAAATATATAATTTAATCCGACATTGTGTTATGTACTTACTCAAGCAAAACATACAGGCTGTCCATTTTAACTGGACCACCAATTGGGATCTCCAAAAGTACAGCAAACTAAAAAAAGTACCAGCAAACTTTAAATGGGGGCTTCTCCTACCTACTTTTAAGTGACCATTAAAAATAAGAATTTTAAATTTCAAAAATTTGCCGCTATTTCCCAATATGGAGGACAATTTTCAAATTTCTTACGGAACACTCTGTATTTTATGATGATTTTGGTTGTACAAGCTGTTTTAACACTCTTTTGTTCTTAGTGTTTTCTTGATACGACTAACCATTTGAAAGTTAGAGGGGTATAAAGTTTTAAAAACAACTTAATTGAGCACAAGATATTTCGGTATGGAAACGTTTAGAATCAATGAAAACGCTCTTAACACTAATAAACCATTTTTTATAAAAACAAATAACCTTTTAAAATCAACCAAAACGCTTTTTGAAATAAAAAAAAAGAAAGAAAAAAATTACATAATATATAGAGGAATTAAGTGACAAAACTAAAAATTTGTCACACATGAAAAATGAAGTTCATAACAAATATTCAATATCAGCTGTTTATTCTTATTGTTCAAATTGTTCTTTAAGCCCTCTGTTTATTAGGCTACAAGTTCTCATTTTAAAGTACAATTTTTAATGTGTTTATATTCTTAAAAGACGGCCAATTTTCCAATTTTTTATGGAACACCCTATGTTTTATGATGATTTTGGATTTTACTGAATTTTGGATTGTGAATCAGCTGATATTGAACATTTGTTATCAACTTCGTTTTACTTTCTCATTATACTGTAGTAGAGTCTATAAGGAAAGTAGTGATTGCAAACAAAATCGATGTTGAGATTTTTGTGGAAATATCAGTTTTGGGACCCCCTGAGCCCAAAGAAGTGATTTTTACAAAATGTCTGTCTGTATGTCTGTCTATTTGTATGTATACAAAGTTAAAAGAGAAAACTATTCAATCGATTTCAAACAAATTTGCACCAAAAATTTCAATTAGGACTGTATGGATGCAAGAAAAAAGGTTTTGAAAAACAGCCGTCTTTTGGGCCAAAAACCCTCCAAAAAATCAGTTATTATTTTTTTATAAAAAAACGGCTCTAACGATCTTGATAAAATTTGGCTTATTTGTAGCCCTTACCATATGCAAAAAACAGCACCTTTCTAAAAACTCTCATTAAGCTAATAATAATAATATTTTTATTAGGTACTCTCCTTCTTTAATGTATCCCCTCTCCTATTTTAAATACAATTATGAAGTCACAGTAAATCTGTTTAATAATTTAAATATGTTTGTGGGAAAGTATGTGCCAGTTTCTGGTACCGTTTATTTCATGAGCGACAAATTTGTAGTTTTGTCACTTAGTTCCTCTTTATTATGGTTAAAAAAAATCAAAAAGCGTATTTGTTGATGTAAAAGGTTATGTGTTTGTATAAAAAATGGTTTATTAGTTTTAAGAGCGTTTTCATTGGTTCAAAAAGTTTCCATTACCGAACTATTATATGTTTTTTTTAAAACTTTATACCCCTCTAACTTTTAAATGGTTAGTCGCATCCAAAAACACTAAGGACAAAACAGATTTAAAATAGCCGTAAAACCCAAAATCATCATAAAACACAGGGTGTTCCATAAGAAATTCGAAAGTTGTCCGCCATATTGGAAAATGGTGGCAAATTTTTTAAATTTGAAATTCATATTTTCAATGGTCAATTAAAAGTAAGTGAAGTCCTCCCATTTAAAGTTTGCTGTATATCTTGTACGTTTGGAGATCAAAATGGCGATCCAGTTAAAATAGGCACCTGTATATTTGATTTATTAACATTAGTTTACAAATCAAATAATTAGGTTATTTTCCAAAACCATTTATTATAGGGCTATTATTTTTCTGAGTAGGCTATAAGTTATGATTACAGAAATGTTTTTTTCAACGGTTAGTACTTGAATTATCATTAACAATAGGCTTATTAAAAATATTTATAAGTCTGTACAGTTTCGGGAGTTATACATTTTACCATCCGCTTAAGTCTAAAAGTACAGTAGGCCTATATATTTTGATCTACACAATCATGTTTAGCAAGGTGTAGGCCTAATTTGTTCTTATTTGTCACTGAAACAAAAGTGCGTCAAATATTGAAATCGATACAAAATGTAATTGTTTTTCCTAGAATTAAAAAAAAAATGATGGGGTTCAGGAGGGAAGCCTCCAGGGAAGGAAACTCTTTGATTTTAGTTTGGTAGACACACAACGAGTAGGCCTATTAACTACGATGAAAATTTTATTGTCCTTTATATTATTTGTCCAAGAAAAACTTAAAACTTCGTTATACAAAAAATCATAAATAAAGATGGTAAATTATTGCCGATACAACGTTTTACTAAATAACAGGTTTTATAAAAATTAAATTTCCTACAGTTTAAGAAATCATGGCATTACGTCATTTTATAAGCGAGATATGACTGCTTCCTGATTAAGGTTTTTGTAATTTTAGAGGGGCTTCCCTTCAGGGATGGGAACAGTTTAAAATTTATTCCTCAAAATTGCCCTGTTTCAGTATAATTAATTGCAGTGGATTATATTGACACGTATTTTTACAATCTAACTTACAGGGAACACGGTTGTCAAATAAGTGTGGAATATAAATCTTTTCTGAAATAAATAATGGTCAAATCACACCAATATCAGTGAAAAAATATAATCTAATTATACCGTCATACATTTTATGACTGCCGTCAATTATGATAAAGTCATTATTATTAACATTGCAAACATTTCTCACGAAAATCAACTCCTATAAAAGCGAGTGTACGTCCGTACGAACGTGAGTAACAATATAATATGATATAAAGCTGATTTCACCCATCATCTGTGTAATACTAAAACAAAACCTAGCGTAGATTATATTTTGGGGTTATGTTTACAACTTCAATCAATAAAAGCCTTGTGCAGTTTATTTTCTTAAAATATGAGTTAAAGAACTAATGTAGGCTATAATACGTTATAAGATTTACTTTGAGGTTACACCATGAATATAAATACTACCTTTTATTATCAATATAATATATATGCATTTATACAAGTTTAAAGAAGAGATGCATATTCGTTCAAACTTCGGAAATATTCGTACATCTTCGTTTAACATATAAACATATTCGATTATTAATGTCTTCAATGTAATATTAATGTCATCTAAATCATTTTTGATCTATCAATACGAAGTTAGAAAGCAATTAAAAGATAATATTTGTATCTATATTTAGCTATATAATAATGAAAATAAATACAAAATTTTAACAAATAGGCCTACAGTTTTTTAATCCTTATAAGAAGAGTAGGCCCTACATATTTACCGAGTTAAAAATCCCCGTCAGCATAGATAGACCTAGATAAAGTCTGTTGTTTTAAAATTATGTATTTCTGATGTGTAACTAATTAATCTGGCTGTGATTTTTCACGGGGGCTTACTAGTAAAATAATAAAACTCTTTTAATATTATTTCTATAAAACTAATATTTCAATTTACTATTGTGAAGAAAACAGGTACTAATCGCAAAAAAGTTATATTTTTATCATTCATAGTTTTTACTTAATACAAATAAATTTCCTAAAACCAGTCTTTAAAAAATGTAGCCGAAAATGAGAATTCAATTCATAGGTTAGACGGCCAGTTTGTTTTTATTGCACGGAAAGTCCAACACTCAAAAATGAGTCTAGGACCGAGGGCCAGTTGCCTAAAAACTTTGACGAGGGTAATTTGACAGCCAGATGCTTGGCGGAGCGAGGGCCAGCCGGCTAAGGATCAGTGACCTGTTCTACTGTGCGGTGGGTGTGCGGGTGGAAAGGGTTTAATTATCGTTTATGTATTCCGATAACAGTATGATTATAATATTTATATAATTATAATATTTCGTCGTATTATCACTTTATATAATTAGAATAAAAAAAAACTAGAGGACTTACCTAAACTGTTTAGTCACAGTATTTTGCCGATAACAGTATGATTATAATATTTGTATAATTATAATATTTCGTTGTATTATCACTTTATATAATTAGAATAAAAAAAAAAACTAGAGGACTTACCTAAACTGTTTAGTCATAGTATTTTGCCAATAACAGTATGATTATAAACCTTAAAAACTCTTCTATAGAAATTAGTTTAGAGTCGTACTCTATGCATTTAATCTTACCCCTCCCCTGAATCACTTCCGCTCTGGGGAGTCGACTGGCTCTCGGCCCTTCCTGGCTGTTTTGACAGTTTTATGACCCCCACGGCAAAAGATCGGCTGGCCCTCGCTCCGTTTTCCCTCAAAAATGTTAAGTAGCCTACATGCTACATCTGGTAATGTGTCATACAGGTGTTCCTCTAGTTGTTAAAACGCAGAATTGTTTGCAAATATCTGTCCCATACTACGTTTAGTTATAGTGGAGAAGTAATTAAATAGGTTTTCAGTATTCAATGCAGATTCGATGAGGAACAATACAAATGATGGTAATTTGACAATGACAATGGCATCTTAGGAATGATTGAATAACTGTGCAACCTTGAAACTGTTAAGGAATGAGTGACAACAAACCGGCTTTAGAATACATTATTCATGATGGATAAAAGCATTCACAATAAAATATCTGAAGAGTAAACTGGCAAATTGTTCAGTTGTCAAAAACCTACGCAGCAGTTAAAAGCATTTATTTACATAATGTCCGTGTCTGTCTGAAGCTAAACAAGTCAAGTCTCGCAATTAAAAACTATGATTCACGTTCTTTTAACATATAGGCAGCGTTTTCGTTCACTAGATAAAGTGCAAAATTAGTTAAGTGTACGTACAATAGCAGAATTGCGACCGGCAATTCTTCTATAATTAGGTAAGCACTGAGCGAGATACTTATTTCACTAGGCCACCAGGCGGCACAACCAGCTCAGTCGACGAAGCGTGTAGGGCAGTGTTGCCAGGTCTTCCGATTTGTCGGAAGATCTTCCGATTTTTCGACAGTTGTCGGAAAAACGGATTTTTTTAGATATCTTCCGATTTTTTCCTCATGCTTAAAAACATAATTGCTAAGCAATTTGATAGTTGCACTTTACAGAAATCAGCTGTGTTCAATTTTCACAATGACCTATCCCTATCCCATCAAACAACCTAGTTTTTGTTTTAACATTGTTTGCCATGCGATCTGCTTGCTAAGTAATTCATGAATAATGTTCTTCGGAAACCTAGACTCTCCTTATGTCATAGTCATATTGTTCCCGAGTCATAATGCAGAAGTAGAAAGTGTTAGGGGCTAAATAGTTATACATAATTGACACTATTGTTTTTTAGACTCAGTTTTAAGTATAGTGTATTTATTCTATACATTATTTTACATTACATATTATTTTCTTCCGACTTTTCCTACAATCTTCCAATTTTTTTGGGTCCAACTTCCGATTTTATTTTTTTGCACCTGGCAACACTGGTGTAGGGAATCTGGTGGCGCAGTCAATTCTCACCAGCAGTCTGTTTTATTTAAGCGAATTGTGTACTTCAGTATGCCTAGTGAACTGCAAATTGCCACTGTGAAAAGTTGTACAAGTGAAACTGTAGACAAGATAAAAAGGAAAGACGAGTGCCAGGAAGTTATTGGACACAAAAGTGAATCCCGAAGATTTCATTTGTGCAGTTGAACAAAAATCCGCAATTTGGGACGCCAGTTCTGAAGTTTACAGTAATAAGCGAGTAAAACTGAATACTTGGAACATTGGCGGATCCAGGGGGGACTGCAGCCCCCTCCTTTGGGTTATTATATTTTTTGTTTGTTTAATCGTCTACGTGGCAGACTGCTGAATTGAGTAGTCTCAGACAAAACTATCGAATATTCCATCCACTAAATATTATCCAATCGCAATAAAACAAACACCATTGGAAAGGAAATGTTTTAAACTTTAACTATCGTATTTACAAATTTCTTTTAAAAGGTATATTTACATTGTAATCATCGTTGTAATATTGTAGTTACGACGTAATCAACGGATGCCGCGCGAGAAAGCTAAGCAAATGACTCAAACTCGTCACTTTTTTTGTTAGACAGACTTGTTTTGAGAAGATAAGGGCACCATTGGATTCGTCAAGATTTGAACTTTCTACCACGATCTGCCAATCATTCGTCACTTGTTATATATAGTTTCTTAGATATCAAGTTTTCTGTAAACTCTTGCAGTTGGACAATTTTTAACCAATGAGAAAGCACATTTTACAATCGATGTATCTATTGCAAATCGATATATTTCTATAATGAGTTTTATATCAATTTGAAGTGAAAGTTCTTTATTTTCGTTTGATATAAGGAAAACCTGGTTTAGTGTTCCGAGGCTATTCGGGTATTTTCGTGAAATATGTACGTAGTACATTTTCAACGCCCTAGGCACGTTAGCCGTTACCTTTTCGAGTCTGGCTGAATCTGTATACTATACGTTTGTGAGAGTTTTGTTTAATTGTTCTAATTTAATGAAACAAAGTGAAATAATAAGTTTAAAGAATGAGGCTATTTAAAATTTTCAAGTATCAGTTCAATTCTATGATTTATTCTCTACAATTTGTTATAATAAAATTCCATTTTTGAGTAAAGGATATAATCCTTAATTCCTATTCAAAATGGGTGCTCGTGATATAGTCTAAAAAGACGTTTTCAAGCACTGTATTCAAAAATAATGTTCTATAGCCCCCCCCCCCTCCTTGAAAACCGGCTGGATCCGCCCATGACTTGGAATCAAGTTAAGTTATATTAAGTGTACATTCCTAACAGATTTCCTACTCGTGGTGGCCAAACCGAGTAGTCGCGGGACTGGTTGCGCCGCCTGGCAGCCCAGTGTAACAGCCTCGGTATGATACAATGCCCCGCCACTAACGTGGTCGCGGGGTAGGGCGGCCAGTTAGCAGCCAATATGTGGCGACTCCACCGGTTGCCCTAATCTAATGGGATCCATAACAATCAATACCTTATGACGAGCAGCGTCACCGATGTCACGGCTGGCTGCGCCGCCTGGCGGCTTAGAGTAATAAAGGCCTAACTGTGAAACCTCATATCAAACATTTCCAAATACTTTTAAATTTGATTGCTTCCCATTCTGCGGTAGCAAGAATGTGTAGAAGTCATTTTGCATAAAGTCGCGTATGGTAAAGTTTTCACGACAGATATTCTCTCTAAAACTAAGACTGGGCATATTGTGGAATAAATTGTAAACAAATGTAGTAAGCCTATAACAGATCACAGAATTTTTTAAAAGTGTAGAAAATAAGGGAGAAGAATTATAAACTGTTTTCAGGTTTTATAATTACATTTATAATAATTTCGGATTTAATAATTTTAGTATAGGCTACTAGAATCATAAAAGGAGCCCCAGACATTAACACCATCTACTAAGGGTATGTTCCTGTAACCTTTAACCAGAGTTACAACATTAAAACCTACTGCTTATTAGGCTACAGTCACACGTGTGTTTTTTCTCGCTGGACAACGCTTGAAAACAAACTCGATAAAAGTGATCTATTGTCCGTTTACAGTTTATTTAATAGCATGGGCCTTATGGAGGCTTGCCGCGCTACTACCTGACCTAACTACATAGGCTCCTATTCACAACCACGTTGAATTATGAATACCCTTATCTCAGTGTTTCATTTAAGATCCAAATTTCTTCATTTCAGTAACGTACCTTATGTTAAGTAAACCCCATTACATATTCCTAATAACTAGTTTAAATGAATTTTATGAGGTTGTGATGTTTTCATGCGGGCTACTAGCGTAAGATCTCCGTTTCAATAGGATGGACAATGTCTGCCCATGCTATCAACTAAACTGTAAACGGACTATAGGCTCAGACAGCTTGTTTCCCGTCTGTGTTTTCGGCGGCAGAAGCGTCTCCAGATCAAACGCAAATTTCGTCGAATTACATTTTACCGGATGGCCACACTTGCGTGAAATCAAGCTGCTTTATTTCTGTGTTATATACGTCAACCTTGTAATGACTTCTATGTTAAGAATACAAATTGGGACACCATTGAAGAAAAAAAGAAAAGCAATCTATCTATATATATAAAAGCCAAAACCACTGACTCACTGATCACGATTTCTCAAAAACTACTGAACGGATTTAAACGAAATTTGGTATGTAGCTTCCTCTAGGGCCATAGGTGCTCACTAAGAAAGGTTTTCAAAAAATTTGCAATTTTAGGAGGGGGTTTGGGGGGTCAATGTCACTAAATCACGATTTTTCCGAAACCACAGAACGGATTAGAATGAAATTTGGTATGTAGCTTCCTCTAGGGCCATAGGTGCTCGCGCTAAGAAAGGTTTTCAAAAAAAATCGAAATTTTAGGGGAGGTTTGGGGGGGTATCAAAGTTACTAAAAAAAAACACCGAACGGATTGGAATGAAATTTGGTATGTAGCTTCCTCTAAGACCCTAGGTGCTCGCTAAGAAAGGGTTTTAAAAAAATCGAAATTTTAGGGGGGTTTGGGGGGTCAAAGTTACTAAAAATCCCCATAAGAAATACATAGTGTAATTTATTTATTGATATAATATATTTTTTGTTAATATACATTTAACTTTGATTTGTCTATCCGTGCAAAGCCAGATCGGGCCAGCTAGTTCATAAATATAATCCACATACATAATTTAAACTGGTAAGTATTATTACCTGAAAACTATGCAATTACTGCCTGTGTGTTAGACACCAATGTACAAGTTAAGG
Organism: Philaenus spumarius; assembly: GCA_018207615.1. Classification (NCBI taxonomy): domain Eukaryota; kingdom Metazoa; phylum Arthropoda; class Insecta; order Hemiptera; family Aphrophoridae; genus Philaenus; species Philaenus spumarius. Next base: position 17,452 of record JAGFPH010007835.1, on the reverse strand, counting down.
TCTCAAGTTGATGTAAAAATACTGAAATTTACAAATTAATAAGTTGAAAGAAAGTTTAGGCCTATTATTGGTTTAAAAAAATGCTATTTGAAAAGTGTGCAAATACATTGCAGACTTCAATACATTGCTTAGCTGATTGAAGATGTTCACTTTTGGTACAATAATCAATTGTTTACTCTTACATCTCTAGCATCAAGGCCATTTCTCAATGCCAATTCCATTAACAGCTGATTCATAGACGACTTTCAATCAATTTTGTAGTTCTAAATTTTACTTTTGAAGCTCATATGTTGGGAGTTAGACATAACAAAAATGTTACATGACACTATGAATTAATTAAAAAGACCTATTCAACGATACCAAACTTGATGGGATGGGTATTTTATTTTATGTTTAGTCTGCACTTTCTGAGTAAGAAAAGGTATCTAAAAACATTAAAACGGTTTGGGTTATGCACCACTTGAAAAATGTCAACGAAAAAGATGGAAAAATACAGGCAAATAATTTCATTGCAAAGTAAGTGTCACAGGGGTAGATAGTACAAAATTATAAGGATTACATCACCATAGTTCCAACAATTGCCTATTTCAGCAATAAAGATTGATTGGGCATTTTATTTGCTGATTGAGATTGTTAGATGTAGCCTAATTAGTAACACTAATAGTATTGTTGAATGATAAAATTGCTTACAAGTAACTGATATGGGCATTTGTTGTTAGTAAAAACATTTAGTAACCCTGCACATTTGCAATTACTGTATTACGTTAACGCTATTTCTCAATGTCAATTCCATTACAACTGATTCATACTTTTAAACAATTTTGTATTTCTAAATTTTACTTTTGAAGCTCATATCTTGAGAGTTGGGCTGGGGCCACGCGGTCCTGTTTCTCGGACCTGATAATCGTGATAACGAAAGCACATGGTTTTAAATGGGCGCGTTCAAACAGTGCGTGGTAAACGCACTTACCTGTATTCAACACATGGTGCTGCCGCAGAAGTACCAAAACATAAACAAGTGAATTTTCGAGTGAGCGTTCGTTCAGACAATCCTGTTGTACAGGTGCGTTGCATTGCGTCTCGTTGTGTTTTGTCAACTTCAAAATGTTTGATGTGGAAAAAATAATAGTAAATATGCATGGAAACCCACCACGCGGGAAAAAAGTAGTGCTGGGTATTCAGATAGGAATGTGCGTGATAAGTGTTAGATGGAAATTGGACAAGACGTGTAGTCTAATTGGAAATATCTGCCATTAAATGAGAGGGATAAAGGTCGTTTGTGTAACCTTCTTTCTATTAATTTATTTTTCTTCAACACTTCTTATTGCTAGTACTGGTTTTCCTGGGGTGTGGTCGCATATGCTCTAGTAACTCATCTAAAGACATAATGGCCGACTAATAGGACCCGCAAAACTTGTCGTCGTGATTTCTAATATTTCCACAAAAGTTTAAAATTGCTCACTTGCATTCCCTTCTTCAATAATAGGGTGAATCCAATGCCATCTATACGTTGGTCTGCGAAGTAAATTCGAAGCTTCCAGGAAACAAATAAATTTGACTTTAGACAACATGCTGCACAAAGTATGAAATCCTGAACTGAATAATAGTATAGGTAGCGGAGTCAGGAGCAGTGACCCTGAGGGCGGGAGTGCGTTTTGGCGGGACCATGTGCCCGTAACAACGTTATCCCGATTTTCGGGTGTCAAATTATCGGGACCCGAGAAACAGGACTGTGTGGCCCCAGCCTTAGACGAAACAAAAATGTTACACGGCAGTACGAATTAATTTAAAAGAATTATTCAACATTCAACAATACCAAACTTGATGGGATGGATATTTAATTTTATGTTTAGTCTACACTTTCTGAGTAAGAAAAGGTATCTAAAAACATTAAAACGGTTTGGGTTATGCACCACCATGAAAAGTTTCATCGCAAAAGATGGTAAAATGAAGGCAAATAATTTCATTGCAAAGTGTTACAGGGGTAGATAGTACACAATTGTAAGGATTATATCACCATTGCATCGTGCAAAAATTGCCTATTCCAGCATTAAAGGTTGATTTGGGCATTTTAGTTGCTGTTTGAGCTTATTATATGCAATTAGTAACACTAATAGTATTGTTGAATGATAAGATTGCTTACTTCCGCATTGCTTACACGTAACTGATATGAGCATTTGTTGTTATACTAGAAGCACTTAGTAACCCTGCATATTTGTAATTACTGTATTACTTAGCTTGGCTAACATGATAGAATCTTTAAGTTTCACTGGATATTTTTTAGTTTTATCCCTAGGGTTTCATTCCTCCAAATGTTTTTGCTGGGAGAGTAGCATTCAAATTTATTCCATTAAGGCTCTTCTTTACCTTGAAGAAAACTCCCGAGACTACAGTATGATTTTAATAAAAAGGTCTGACTCAAGCCGCAAAATCGTTGAAACATGCATTCGTAATAACGTGTTTCGGATTCTAGTTATAAATTAATAATCAGGGAAACTACTTTAAGTTATAAAGAAGGCTTTATATTTTTTACGTGTTAGCTTAAAATATGGAAATTATTGCTTAAAACTCCCAAAAAATGCAATCAAAATAATAGATTTTTACTCAGTTGAACCGTTGATTAAAATGAGTTGCCGTTGATTTCTTTTAATTATGAGATATAAGACAAAAAGCACATAGCCTTTAAGAACAATTTAAGATGTTCCACAACTTTTTAGGTTGAAAAACGGCGTCCGAAACACGTTAGTGCATATTTTTGCTGTTTTACGCAAGGTATAGAAGACCCTTAATAATTTTAATAAAATATCCCAAATTTAAAATTTTATTCGGTTTATAGAAAAACTGTTCACATAAAATAAAGAAGTCCCATAAATGAATTGTATTCCTTAAAATTGTCAAGAGCAGGATAAACACAGAAACTATCCAAAATCCCCCATGACTATTTAGTAGACCAGTATATCCCATCCTTCAATTGACTATATTTAATGCACTGATCTTTAATCTTATCAGAGGATTTACTAATTTTATTAGCCTATGTATACAATATATGAAAGAGTTAATAAATTTTATGTTTGAAAAATTAATATTTGTTTTTATTCACAGAT
>JAGFPH010007834.1:30931-61595 GCA_018207615.1 Philaenus spumarius | reverse complement strand
ATTTGGGTTTCAACTTAACTAATAAAGTTTATGTTTTAAGTCAGAGCAAAAGTAATTTATAATTTTCTGTTTAAAACCAGCATTTGGGTTTCAACTTAACAAATAATGTTTATGTTTTAAGTCAGAGCTAAAGTAATTTATAATTTTCTGTTTAAAACCATCATTTGGGTTTTAACCTAACTAACTGTGATTCTGAAATGTATTGAATATGGTAAGGTCATACACCTTTATTTACTTTGTAATACATGCGCAGTCTTATTTAGGCCCAGTACATTTCCAAAAAATGTATTTTCTTTAGACTGACACTAGATCAAAAAACGTTCTTTCAGTTGTTTGATTTTTTTTGGATAACGAACTAGTCCGCAATCCAACCTAGAGCAAAACTTATAAAACCAATAAGTGTACCAAATTTATAAAGAATTTCACTAAAATGAGGTCCTTAGAGTTTGAAATACATACCAAATTTTAGATAACACCCCAAAACGTGTTCTGCTGAGCGTTATCAGAGCTCATTGGCCACACCCAACCTTAGATCTCATCAAAACAGGCACTGTATTAGCTCACATTTTCTATAGAAATTCGCTAATAATACGTAGTGTATTAAATACCAAAATTCAACTGAAAAGTTAATATACATAGATTTTTTATTACTATCAGCTCTATAACGTTCTAGAAAATACGTTCAATTTGTAATTTATTTATTGTAATGATAGACTATATTTAGTTTCTTGAGTACATTATTAGCACCAGTATATTGTTTTATAAAAATAGATAATTTCTATTAAAAAAATATAAAATGTTTAGAATCTGTATATGCAAAAAAATTAAAACTGGAAGTTTTAGGGGGAGAGGTTCATAGACCAAAAATATAAAAAAATCTTCTCGTAATGTAGGGGCAAATCTTAAGTAATAACCCTCGTCCTGTCTGAATACTCTTTTGTAGGTTAAAGAGTATGGTATTTGTTGCTTAATTGTAGAAAACCTCGATATCTGCAGTACAAGTTTGTGAAATACTAAAATTGTTTATATACAGAAACTGATAATTTTCTTTCAACAGAAATGCTCCAAAATCGTCTTGCCATCAGAGCTGCAGGCTTACCGTCTCCTCTGGTTGAAGCTATCTCAAGTGGTATGTGAGGCTGGTGCTGCGATTTCAATACTCATGGTTCAAGTAATATTACCTGGATTCATATATATGGTCGTAAATGCCATCTTAATTGTGCAACTCTTCTTTATTGATAAATATGAATTAATCTTTACAGTATTACCAGATATGCTTATCCCTTTATGTGGCTGTCTGATTTTCTGCCAGAAAGGATATGACCTATCAAAAAAGGTACTTGTTAATATAGTATACAATTAGTGTTATACAATAAGTAACTAGTCAATGCAAGTTTTTGGCAAAATACGCCAAGAACACAATAACAAACATTTAAAAACCTGTGAAAAATAGATTGCAGTAGAATAGCTACACAGAGCGATTATTTTAATGTATATGATCTTTGAAAACCTTTACATGATAACCAACGTAAACCAAGGGAAACCGATTCTCTACCAAATATAAAAATTAAGATTTTAAAATGATGTATAGAATCAAAATAGATAGTTTCGTAAGAAATGTTAAAGTTGTCGCCTTAAAAAGACAAACTGTACTGGACATACAACCTAAAGACAAATTTACAAGAAATTCTATATGTATTAGCTACAATATAGAATTATCGCAATATAGAAGAATCGCAATATCTATTATGTATACAAGGTCATATAGATGTTTTACATACGTAGTGGATATACAACGTTAGTACATAACCCAGATAGAATGAAACTCCGGAGTTGTGCGCCACATCCTGTATTAAAGACAAATAAGATTTTTTGCGAAATTTTATTAATTCGTCGGTCAGCCCAAAACTTTTAAACAATATACCTGAATATACATAAACAAAAATACAAATTCTAAAAGTTTTTGGGGTAAGAGCAATGTTAAATTTAAAACCATTTATTTTGTAATTTTTTTGCAAAGTCTCGTTTTAACCACAGTCACAATACGCATCCGTTTTGAGTTTCACATTTAAAAAAAAATCCCTTTTATTTTTCACGTCATTGACTTTTTTTAAGTACCAAGTTTTTGATTTTTTTTTGCACAGTAAAAATGTATAATTAAAAGTGAATCGCAAGCCGGATCAGCAATTTTATAAAGAATATTCAGTTTTTTTCAGCACTCAATTAAAAAAGATGGATTTATAAAATGTATAGTTTTCAAGATTTAACATTGAACATTTTCAACTGCCTCTTTGTTAAACATATTCTTGCATAAAAACAAATATTTATAGTAAAGTGTATCTTATTTTTTTGTAGTAGCCTAAATGGATTGTTGTTAAATTTTACAGGACAACAATTTTACTGGTAGACAATTTTACAGGATAAATTAATTGATTGAAACTCGAAAATACAACAACTCCAATAATATTAAAGTGATAAACTTTAAAGATAGTTAGTCTATATATACCAATTATCCTTAAGGAATCTTACAAAACTTGAAAGCTTTTTTTTTGTATTGAAATCTAATTATAAATAGGTACCACAAATAACAATTTGTCCCAATTTGAAACATTTAGAAAGTTTTAAAAATTGTCAATTTAGTTGACAAAATACCTCTGTATTATCCAAAACATTATAAGAAAAGCTTTTACAGCTGAAGCAAATGCTGTCAATTGCTTTTACAGAAATGTTTTCCAACTTCAAACACTAAAATTAAATTGAAAAAAAATAATAAAATGACTAAAGTATTAAGTTCTTAAAACGACAAGTCTGGCTCATGTCTGATTAAATTTTTATAAGTTCCGAAGTTCGGAAAATATTGTGAAAACTGTGTAAATGGCTTTATTCTTTTCAAAAAATATTTATAATTCGTATTAATTAAGTAATTATTTTTATTTTTAACATTAGGTAAAAATAAGTGCCAGATTCTTGTTCAGCATCCCAAAAAACAATAGGAAAATGAGTTTTACGAAAATCGGTAAAGAAATGAAGAACTTACTATAATTTGCATATCGTCTATTGTGTAGAAGTAAAATATTACAAGACAAGACAAGACAAGACGTATTATCGAGGTTCTGATGTCCTCTATATTTCTGCAACACCTGAAACAATTCAATGATTGCTAGTATAATTATTATCAGGACGTATTTTATTATGGAACTGTTGTTTAAGTATGATTGTAGTTAGGGTGTTAGATTGTTTTGGAGTGGAATTTGTTTATTGGAAAGGATTTTATTTTCGTAATTTAGGTAATTTGTGTCATGGAGGGTCGTCCAGAAGTGCTCTTGGGCGTGGAATGAATTTCTCTTCAGGGCCTGTTGAAGAATTGATATCTTGAATGTGTTGGTAGTTAGAGTTTGCTGCGGTAGTAAAAAGTTTGAGAGATAATGATTTTACGAAATCGGAAATGGAAATGGCTTTGAATGAGTTGTTTAGCGCAGTAGTGCTGACGAACCAGGGAGTGTTGGAAATAAATCTTAGAGTTTTTCGTTGAAAAATTTCGAAGCGATTTATTAAACCAATAAACCATTTAATATACTATGCAGTAAACAATAAACAACCCTCCCTCAACTATGAATAGATAGCAGGTAGAAGGCAAGGCCGAGCCGGGCCGATGGCAGGGTGCAGTTAGGAAAGCTAGCGAGTGAGAATGGCCGGTTTAAAACTTACAAAACTATCTAAATAACGGTACTTTGTATATAACTTGTATAAAACAGATCAACTATTGATGGTCTCAGTTACGACGCTAAGTTGGGTGTATAAGAAATTGTATAAGTTTTTTGTAATTGGGTCCCTTATTTGTTGGTTATGAAATGTTGATCCGATGCTCGAACACGAAAGAGCCACAATAAATGTTGATCGAAAACGATCAACCTACCCTGGTTAAAAGTAACAGCAAAACAAACAAATGATTACGCGAGAAATCTATATATATATATATATATAAATTAATTTATTTCAAATTGCAGTGTTTAAGTAAATAGTTAAATTGAAGCCATTATTAGTTAATTGTTCAGCTAATAGTAGACAGTTTTGTATTTTCACATTTGGTTTGACATAACAATATTGTTTATAAAATAACCTCACTCTTGAACTGAAATCACATTCTGATTAAGAAGAGTAGAGTAAAAGATCAATCTCCAACCGTTATGTTTACTGTTGAACAAATCATCAGTTAGAAACTTGTATAACTTAGTTTCAAGTTTAAAGTTGTTCACATGAGGTTATAGCTTAAAATGCACTTTTAAGACTGTATTAAACTTGCCAAGTTTTGTAACCATGATTTGAATAGATTTTGATTTATTGAAATAATGTGAAAAATAATTAATTAAAGTGGTAATTTTGTATATGGCTTTTAATTAAATTAGTTTATATATAAATACATGGTTAAAATAAATTTTAGACAATACGCATATTTGTAGCAAACTCAGATTTAAATACCTAAATTAATTTATAGACAAAATTTGTAGATATTTTACCTGGTAAAATAATTAGGGATATTCTCCTTTCGGAACGATTACATAAATGTTTTTCACTGATACATTTATACGTATAAGCACAGCACATAGTAAAATCGCTTCCGCTTACGATTTACTTTAGGTATACATTAGTTTCATTATATTTCTTAACACACTAAACTTTTAGGCGAACAGTATGGCATTTCTCTGAGTAAAGAACCTAGCGTCTGTTGTCGTATAGTCATAATGAATTACTACGTTTCAAGGTTAGTTATAAGGTCACGTTATTGTAACACCATATCAGTCGATTAATTGCGTGAGCTCACAGTCTGACTCTAAACCAGTTGTTTATTCAAGTCAATAGGGTTGCATTTGACAATGTATTTAGTTCTAAATATTTGATTTAGTCTAATGCGCGCGATTGTAATAACGCTACAGTTATCATACTAAAGTTTAGCCATATAGTTAAACCAGAAAGACATCTGGATATAACAGAAAGCCAATCTTAGTCGGTACACAAAGAACTAAAACGAAACAAATATTTGATCTTTAACACTTTACTTGATTTTTAACTTAACTAGCATGGCCTATTGCGGTTATTTCATTTACTTTATAGTACAAACAACTTAATCATTTGAGTAGAAATTAAACGTGATTTATTTGGCGATGTAGACCGACGCCAAACTGGACTTTTGGTCTTGGGTTTGTTGTCGAATGTTCTCGAAGGAAAACAAAATGGAATATTATCAGAATGAATATGCTGGACTGACTTTCCTAATCGTGTCGCTTGCCTGCAAGTGCGTTCGTTATTGAGTTTTTTTTATTTGAAAAAAACGCACGTGTTTCGAATAACTGCATAGGTATTGTGCATTCATTTTGAGAGAAATTGTAAACATAACCTTACTAGGTTTTGTGTTGAATGGTTGAAATAATTTCTCTGTGTACTTCTATTCCTGATTCCCTAATATATTCATATCCTACTAAGCACGGTGCTGCAGAAGGAATCGGTTAATCAACAAAGGCGAATTGCTGTAGTCAAAATAACGGAAGAAGTTCACAGCACATAGGTCCACTAACGCTTCATTAAAGAGTTACATATTCTGTCGTTTGCGAACTTGTTTCAGTGGGTAAATTTGGAAGGTTTATATGTGTTTAAATCTGTATTTTTTTAGTAAACCAGGTACAATAAACGCATCTCCAGTAAATAACGAGAAACATTTGCAAAAACTCAAAATATTGGGATTGACATCGTATTTCCAGTTAGGAACAATAACTTGTTAAATTGCAAGTAAAAAAAAACCTGTATAACTCAATTTGTAGAGAATTAGATTCTAAAAATCCATTTTAATGTAAATGAAGTCTGTAACAAATGACTTGTGTACATTTTAATAATGATATTGTGAATTGCCTTTTAATCAAAGTAGAGATTTCCAATAATTGTTTGTTTTTCTTAACGTTTCAGAATATACAGATTAAACGTTTTCTGATGGAACTGCATTTTCCTAAAACACATCTAACTCCGGCTCTTAACGCAGAGGTGAGTAAATCTGCAACAACATAGCATACAGTACAGAAAGTAAAATACTGTGATTATTTACACAAAACTTCATTTATAATTAATTCCCTAGTTAATGTTCATTTACGTGTTGTTGGTTGCATTTTGTAATGGTAGTTCATTTATATGTCCTTTCTAGACCGAAATATTAGTTGCGCCTTTAGCCAATCAAAAACTGTTTTTGGGTTGGCAATGATTAACTGGCATCAGTATTAGCGCCAGATGTACTTGAACGCTACTAAATTCGCGTTTTCACAACGCCAATCTATATATTAAAAGGAAGTTGTTATGCCGAACTTGATCTACTGATGTATGTTATTGACATGACATTAGTAGAAACCCCAAGGTTCAGTTCGTATATTCTATGTCATTTCAAAAAGAAATAATTTGATCACGCAGCTAAACCACTGAATTAACCACGCAGTTAAGCGAATTTCCAAAATTAAGAACCTTATAGCCCGCCTGGTCCCTCTAAATAGATGACAAGGTAAAATACCAAATAAGTACCAAGATACACGTGAGGGGTTTATTGTGGGGGCAGCTTCCGATCAAATTCCGAGACGCTTGTCTGCTGCGAGCGAAGCTAAGGTTCCCATAATCCGAAGACGCAAGATACAGATTCAAACTTGCTAAGCGCGGTACTTTCTCTGCAAGCGGAACGAAACAATGCGTAAGCTGAGGGTAGAGTCCGAGCTGCAAACAATTTCTACGAACGTATTTTGTACACGGATGCAGCTATTCAGCGTTTTTGCGAGTAGACTCTTTAACAAAAAGTTGGTTGAAACAACAAAATTTATAAACTCAATTTAGGAAAATTTCCCGAAATAAGGCGGTTGCATTATTTGAATAGCAAATTCGTATTTAAAAGCATTTTATAAAATGTTTACATTTGTAATATTAATTACAAAATGTATTCCTGACCTCTGATGTTATTTCAACCTGTTAATATAGCACAATGATAAAATAAATTACCTTTTCTCACATTGTTGACAGCCTTATAGTTTCATGTTTCCTTCGTGGGGGTGAGTGTGTGTGTTTGTTGTATTTATAACAACACACTTAACATTGTTTAAACTGTTAACATATTGTGGTATTACATATTTCCAGCTCCGAACGTTCATCCGCAGTGTCAATGCGTTCCCACTGGAGTTCTCTATCTCAGGATTTAAAGTTATAAACAAAGTTCTGCTCGCTGCGGTAAGACTTTTAATAATTATTACTATTTAGTTAATACATTTAAAAGCTATTATAATATATTAATATTGTTGTATATTTATTTATTTTATATTTGTATAGCAACATTGCAAATACATAATAACAATTTGACAGCGACACCCAATAGTTAAAATTCAACAAATAAATACAAATTTGGTTTTTAACAGTATATTGAACAAAAATATTACAAATTGAAACACATCAAATTATACACTCTGAATATAATTTTTTATCAACCAATAAAATTATTATCTTGTGATACTTCGGTTTTGCGTCTTTTAAGTTCGTCAATGCTTCTCGGTTTAGTTTTGTAGTTATTGTTTTTGAGATAATTGAAAAGAGGCAGTCTAGAGAGATCGGATCTATTGTGGCAAGCCAATCTATCTCTCCTCTACGTCAAATCAATTTGTTCGGAAAGGTATTATTTAAAATTTGGCGAGCGTCGAGCTCTAATGTCATGACCGGGTGCTCCATCTTGCTTAATTTTTTTTTATTACTAAAGGTGTTTCATAAAATGAGCTGCATCTTACATCCACTTCAATATTACAGAACCATAAGCAGGGCTAGAGAAATAGATACAACATCATGTTTCCAATAATCTATTTATTTTGGGCAGAAAACTTTTAATTTATTGAAAAGTTATTTAAAATAATCAGTTAACGATATTTTTTTTTATATGAAAAACACGTTAATGGAATATTTTTTCCTCACAGAGTATTTTCTTCTAGACCAGATGGCCAATGCTTATTCTACTCTTTGCCTTAAATTGTAATTGACACAATCCAATGGGGTTTGAGGTGAGGACCAGATTTGTTAGTCATTTTTCAAAAAATTGGCGCAGGTTCAAACCATATACTTTAAAAGTAACAGGAGATATTTGTTCAACAAAAAATTAATATATCGTGGTTATGACCAAACCGGTAACTTTTGGAACCTCCTGTGAAATTCAAACAGCATCCGAAATATTTTTTATAAATTTCAGGTGTACAGAGATGGTTATTTGTTGTGGGAGAGTTTTGGCTAATTGATTGATGGAGTAGAGAGGCTAAGGTTTACTGGGGAACTGACGAGAGGCCACTTTTATGTTCTCATTCCTCTCACACCATCTTTAGTGTGTGAGGAAATACAGTCAGCTTCCCAATCCCAGGTTTCAGACGATGGTCTCCAAATTTCTCTACGTCCAACCCTATCGGAACAGTGTATATCATCGTCTGATGCAGTTCGGTCGCATACAGAACCAACGAACACAGAAAAATAATAGAAGGGTCACTTGAACCGAGAGCTGTCGCCACCAGTATAGAGCTGGGTACCACAAGATGGCGTCCACTGCGGATGAGTCATTGTAGTAGGGCGCGCCTAGACCAATAAGAAATCAACTTTGCAAAACCATAACATTTTTTAGATCAATGAGACTGTTAGCTTAAATAGGCTATAAGTTTGTTTCAAAAAACTATATTTATCTTTCAAGTTCATATTTAATTTCAGTTTATTATTTATAATATCATCTAATATACATTTATTGTAATTTTTCTTTGAAATCAATGTCAAACTTTGACTTTATATATGTTGGTTTTTTTCTTTCTGAATAGTAAGTAATTTTATTATTGTTTATTACACCAGCCTGTGTGTGGAGCCTTAGGTAGGTGCAAAGAATGTAATTAATTACAAACAAAACAAAAAAACACAGAAAACAAAATATTCTTATCACAGGATGTTCTACATATCTATGCTTGGAACATATCTATGTAATATGCAAGGAATGCGATTTAATAATCTAAAAGAAATAAAACATAAATGATGAAGAATTAACTTTTTGTATGTAAATAGTCTATTTTTCGGTGTTATACAATTTATATTTTTTGAGTTTGAAAGCAATGTTTTCTAAAAGTAAAATTGTTTTTATGTAGAATAAAATCTTTAGTGTTAAGACATAATAAGCTTAAGTATGATTTATATTTTATGTGCCATTTTTTTAATACAATAAATAAGTATTTAGATTTTTCAATGTATCGCTATTAGATATTTTTTTTCAATAGGCTTAAGTGAAATAATAATGAAATAACTTGTTATTATGTATATGAAACTTATTAGTACTACGTAATACAAGTGTTTATATAAATTTTTTTCTAACACAATATACAAAATATATGGATATATGTGGGTTACGGTCTCTCAGAACATGATCACTACTACTAATGTAACTAAAAATTACGTCTCCGCTTAAGGGTTAAAGAAATACAGTTACAACCTTACTCTGACTTTATTGTTTATTTACATTTCCAAACTAAAAGAAACTAACAGTGGGAGATATTAAGGGAGATTTTAAACGGCGGAATATTAAGGCTGAAAGTTTGTGTATAAAGCTAATATATTTTTCAATGATCTGAAATAAGTTCTGCAATATAGTAATAAACAATTATTTAAAAATTAAATATATTTCGGTAACTAATCTAATATGTTATATTTAGCTGCATATACAAATATACTCAAAGTATGCCTTTCAAAACCGTTATTGTAAACTCTAAACTTTAATGCTAAGCTGACCAACAAGAGCCGAGATCAAGCTCCAAGCTTCAGCCTAGCGCATTTAGCGGTAGTCACCGAGTCGCATAAAGCTATCTCAATCAACCTGCCGTATTAACCAAACGACAAAAGCCAAATTTAAAACAAATAATTATATTTTCATACGATTTGACTATTAAGACAACTTTTATTCGCTTTGGTAATTCACCTGCCCTAAAAATACGCAATTTCAATACTATCTAACTTTTTCATGTCACTATTTAAAAATCACTGTAAACTGTCAACTTAATTTAGTAATTACGACTGCATTGAAGTTAAAATAATACTTTCAATTTCACCATTAGCATCTACAACTAATATAGTTTAATCGTGTTAATTTTCAAATTGTTATCTTTACGCTAAGTATTGTAAAACGAAGTGTGATTGAAAAGTGCTCACTAAAAATGTAACCGTGTTTTTACCGTCAATAAGCGGGTTTGCCTATCGTAAGATGGCGGAGGTGGCGACAACTACGGTAAGTGCTTGTTAGTGCATTTGTCCCTTCTATTATTTTTCAGAGTTCGCTGTACAGAACAAATACCAAAAAACGAGGGGAAAAAGACGAAAGTGTTTTTCTAATACAAATCGCGTAAAAACACATAGGCAAGCGGTAAAAAAACTCTGTCTCAAAATACACACTGAATCAACTAAAATACTTAAGATGTAACATTTGCTGTAGGTAACCATATTATTGCAATAGCAAACATTGTCCAGTCAGCTAATCTATATATATAAAATCCAAATACCACTCACTCACTCATCATGAAATCTCAAAAACCACCTAGCGGATTGGAATGAAATTTGGTATGTAGCTTCCTCTAGGGCTCTAGGTGCTCTCTAAGAAAGGTTTTCAAAACATTCGAAATTTTAGGGAGTGTTTGAGGGGTTAAAGTTACTAAAATCCCCATGAGAAATACATAGTATAATAAATTTATTTATATTTTTTAAATATACATTTAACTTTGTTTTGTTTATCCGTGCAAAGCCGGATCGGGTCAGCTAGTAGTATATATAGACAAGTAAGCGCGTTGAGAGGGAATAGACTATACATAATATATTATAATACGTTATTATAATATTATAATTATTATTATAATAATTATCTCTTACATGTTGAATAATTATTCTTAGAATTTTACGTAGAGTGCATTCAAAATCATTAGTCACTAAATAAATACTGCTTACATTATAATGTTAACTATTTTTAGCATATTTATTATAATTATGATATTAGTACATAATAATATTATAATTATAACAATATTATAATATTATAATTGTTATATTATTATATTATAATTATGCAATATCAAAATATGATATAATATTTTTTGACAATATATTGACTTGTGTAATTTGTTGACCTTTATTTTCCTCTAATACTAATACTGATAAAAATATAAATCGGTCATAGAAGTTATCACTTCCAACGTGTGGTCTTAAGCACACCCAATGTTTTTTTTTAAATACATATTTAATGAAGACATGAAATATTTCATTAATTTATTTATTTTAAACCTGTTTTTCGTAGAACACAAAAGGGATCAAGTGAGTTTGTAAGCCGAGAGTGAGTGTAAAAGAGGGCAGAAAAATAATGTCCGGGTAAAGCAGAAGTTTAACTCACTTCCTGGTAAGGGCTACCCCACAATAACTTTCTTCTTGTTAACTTGGCAACACTTCACAAGTGTACTATCGGCTACGCTGCGTTCATATTTAATTTATACATATTACCATTACTCTATTATAGTTAAAGTGATCCTAAACGTCCAAATCTTGGGAATGACTATTTCTATAAGAATTATAAATTTGTATTTGATGTAACTTAAAATTTAATTTAATGGTATAAAATGTAGTAGCTGATGGCTTAAAATGTAAAAACTATCTTCAAAAGGCGAGAGTCGATGAAGTATCAAACAAATACAAAATATCAGAAACTTTATCAGACTAAGGTATTTGATCTTTTTAAACGCTTGTCAAATGTTTGAATGTTTTCCAAATATCTGATTCTGTATTGTTTCAGATTATTGGAGAGATAGTGACATACGTCATTATAGTTGTTCAGGCAAAACGTATAGGTTGGACATAAATTATTCATCTTAACATATGCCTAATAACTGTACTGTAGGCATACATCAAGGATAAACTGATTTTGAAGATACATAACACTAGAAAACATAACTAATTTACTCTTAGCCTATTGTTTGCACTATTCTAGACGTTTTTTACGCATTTTGTAGCTCTTGATGTGTAACTGCTAAAATATTGTCATTTGTATGTATACAACTCCTTGTTTACTAATCCAAATAATTTTTATTAATATTTAGGCCTGTTTATCCTACTGCCAAAGAGAATTTTACTGCGAGACGCTAAGAAATTGTTTTGCGCAATAGAAAGCAAGCGCCTAGTAATGCGTTGTTTCTCAAAATGTGTTGTTTTCTTTCAAGACAAAGTGCGATCGCACCTTGCGAATGTAAAAGAAAAACACTAATAAATTATTTCTTTTTTGGAAAGTTAGGAAATCAGAAAATAGTGACACCAACTAAAATTCTATTAACCTAGAAAAAACCTTTTAAGATGCCTCAGTTTTATTTTACCATCATTATTTTATAAAATGATTTATTAACAGTAACGGAAGATAAATCGTCCGACTAAAATATAATCACTAAACAAAGTCATTAATCAAGCTAAATACATCGAATGGATCAAGAAACCATCAATACCAAGGATATAGAGTGCAGGATATAGTAAACAGTAAAATAAGTACATCCATCCAGTGTAAGTGCCGTGTGTGTCAGTGAGAAATACTAAATTATGTAAGTAGATGTAAAATTTAATTTGTTGTAAGACAGATCTTGAGAGTTAAAAATGAAATATCACACGAAATAATATCCATGGTTCTATTTAAGAAATAAAATGAAATAAAAAAAATCATTAGAACATAAATGAGTGTATTGGAACTGTTTTATTAGAATTATCTGAAAGGATGGTTTTTCTAAACACCTCAAAAGCAATTCAAATCAGTTAAGATTCAACTTGATATAATTTCAAAACTTACAAAGTTTAATTTCATTCTGTTGAGATCAAGATGCTACTGTCAATTTATAATAGTTGATAAGGTTAATAATTAGTTGAAATACGAAATAATAATAATTTAAAAGGATCAAAATCGTGTCAGGGTTTTGATTAGAGATTTAGTCTGTACTGGTGACCAAAAATAAGTTCAATATTAGTATTTGATTTCATTAATTAAATGTGTAATAGAGCTGAATACAACACCACTAGCTCGGCTTACTTTAGTAAAAGTAAACATTTGATTGTGTATTGATTTTTGGATGGGACTTATGATACTTTAAAATTCTAAGATTGAATGAGAGATTATTATATTGTTGTTTTATTATAATTTTGTTTGTGAATGCAATTGCATCTTACATGATTAAATCACCTAAACTAAAAACAACCCTTACATGGTGGAAGCGCCAAATTTACAAGAAGCTATATATGGAAGTTATAATTACTGAGATATAAAATAAACTGTGTATAGCATAAGCATTGAAAGATAAATATAACTAAAACATCTGGTATATCATTTCGTTTGTATAGGTAATAAGTTTATTCATTTTTGGAATTCTAGCCACCGGAACTGAATTTTTAACAATAATTTAAGTTACGTACTTATTTAGGTTGCAATCGTTTTGTTAGTTCCTTTTAGTAATTAATAATCTGAGTTATGGACATGCTACTGAACGCGTATACGTATTTTATAGCAACTTTATTATGAGGTAAATATATTTATATAATTATAATCAACCACTGATAACAGATGTGAATGAAACATGCTAATTGCGTATTGCCAAGGCAACAAAATTTGCAACATTGCCTACGTTTAATCATGATTTTTGTATCGCTTATTATAACATCTGGGATGCAATTAGTTTTTAATATCTAATTCTACACGGCTTACTTGGGAATTACGTTGCACCCATGAAGTGATGAGTGAGACTCTACTTGGATCATCCATTTTATACCAAACTAACAAGAAATTAGTTTTAAATAAATTAATAAATATTTATTCATTTTAAGGTGCAATTCGTCTCTACTCAAGGACAATAATTCTAATACTTTTGAAAAGTAATTTGTTAAGTTTTTTTGAGTGTGAGAGCCTCAAAAGGAATCTATACTGTATACAAAGAGCTAAAATACGTGTGACAGTTGATTAAGTTTGTTATAGGTAAATTATCAACATTATCGGCATTTAATTTCATTATGAAATACTGTACAGTATGCTCAAGGGCTACTAGAAACTATACACAACAATTTTGTTTTTGGTCACATCTCTTTGTAACTCACCCCCTCGCCACCACCCTTATCTCCCAACCAAGCCCGTCAAACACTGCTACTGTCAAATGTGTACAGAGTTTGGCCCATATATTTACTTAAAGCTATAATGAAATAGTACACGTATACACAAATACATCCTTCATATTATTACATTAACGTAACTTAAAAAATGGCGTTTATTGTAAACAGTGGCGCACCGACGGGGGTGGACGAACGAGACCTGTCCCCCTCCAGAAAGTCTTTTTAGTAATGTGGATTGTATTTTAAACTAATCGATCGTGGAATAAGTAGTCGAGATTCAAGTAAAAATTAAATTATTTATGATAAATTCCATGATGTGATCACGAAAAAATAATCATTCTTTTTTAAATAAATATGATTCTTACCTTACGCAATCATGATTGTTCTTACAGTGATGTTTGAGTCTCGGCGGTGTGGTTCATGAGTTGATGGTATGCGAGCGCTGTTTAGCGCCGCGTTGATAACGATGAAAACCGGGCGTTAAATTCCCAAGTAATCGGGATGTTGAAAGTGCGACGTTGGTAGTTTGGGTCCCGTTTTATACACAGCGTTTTTGAAGCTTTGTCAAGGTTGCGTCCTTCACTTCCAAAATGGAAACCAGTCAGACATGGAAATGTTTGTCATTCAGTTTTTCTGTCTAGGTGTTTTACAAATAATAGAAACATATGAGGAATTGTGTATCAGGAGAGCTAGATGGTGGGGTACACATCCAGTGCTTTTAAATCGTGTATCAAGCTACAGCTATATTTACACGAGCTTAGCTTAGTCGAGCCGACCTGGTCCGTCGCGGAAATCCGTAGCAGTGGATACATCTAACAAACCCTCACCGTTCCGACATGTGTCGGAAGGATGCGCGTGCATTCCACCCCAACACAACTACTGTCACAACTTCTATGATTTTCAAAATTATCATGGACGAACAGTGGAAGAGATCGAACGTTCTTTCTGGTTTTGTCCTGTGGCTATATCTATACCCAACCCGCTTGGAGCGGAACCGAATCGACCCGATCCGGTATGCTGTCAGAACGTGGAAAAAATCGACTCCGTCCGTGTCGAATCGGCTTGCTCGTGTACATTTTCAAGTACACAATAATCACTTTGAATTAAAAAATAACTACTTTCTAGTGGCCTCTCTGGTAGCTGCGCTTCATATAACTTTGTTCGGCGTTGATAGCGCCCGCGTCAATCCACGTTGACAACGCTCAACGCCCGGTTAACTTAAATTCGCTAGCCTTGATAGCGTTCGTATAACCCACAGTAGTTCTATTTACCTAACTTACTGACGTTAAAGCGACGTTGAAAACCCGGCGCTATCAGCGCTCGTTAAACGTGGCCCTAAAAGGCAGCGCGCTGGGTGCTTGCTAGACCGTCACTCAAGGTCAGTGCGGGGTGATCTTGCGGAAAGAATTTTTATATTGCACTATTGTCTCATTCAAGTCCATCACCATTCACTTTAAAAAATATATAATGTTTCAGACTTTGTGATAGGTCAAAGAACTTTCATCCGTTTAGGATTTGTTGAATATATATATATATATATATTCTGACTTGAGCTTAGTCGCCCCCCTCCCCAAAGCCAAATCCTTGGTGCACCACTGGTTGTAAAGAATAACTAACTGATTCTAAATTTCCTAAGTAGTAATTTCTAATGAATGTAAATGCATTTGAGAAACTTGTGGAGCATCAGTATTAGCATAATCTTTGATACTAGCCAGCTGTGTATCTGTAATATGTAACAGCTGATGATTAAATTACCACAGGCCTAATTGACATGTTTGGTGCAAATTTGATCGAAATCGATCGAATAGTTTTCTCTTTAGCTAATAATAATAATATTTATTATTTACTCTCCTACTTTAATACAATTATAAAGTCAAAGTTGAGCTTACATACGGGGGTTGGCGTGCAAAGCACGTAATGCAATATGTATTTAAAATACTCCCAATACGGGGGTTGACGTGCGAAGCTCGCAATACATTGTGTATTGAAAAAAATCCCAATACATGTGTTTGCGTGCAATGCACTGTGCTTCTCATAGTGTTTAGTGTCAAGCTGACATGGGCGTCCTTAGCAGTGAACGTGTTAATAATTTAAATATGTTTCTGAGAATGTATGTGCCAGTTTCTGGTACCTTTTATTCATTGTTGTTCTTTCGAACAATATAGTTTTATTTACAATCAATTTTATAATAGTTTTATTATTTCGTTCTGTTGTGATTTTTTAATGTTTTTATATTAGTTTTTACTTCTACACTTATATCACTCTTTGGAATTCCACCTTGTGTACTTGTGATAGCAAATAAATGTATTGATGTTTGAAGGCTATACTATATGGATGCATTTGCTTAATTTGAAACATTTGAGCTTAATTTACCACATTTTAAACCCCCCATCAATTGGAAATAATAGCCAATTATAAAAATTAAAAACTCATCATATACCAACTACGCTTTTCGTTGAATGCATTAGATGTAGCATGGTCAAACCCTTGTAAGATTATTAGCATACCCTAAAATAAATTTCTACTGGTGCTTTGGATTTAGTGATTAAACAAAATAAATAAATCAGTTTTTATACCTCATATTTTCAGTTTTTCCATTCTAAAGGTCAAGTTATGAATCATTGCGTACTATAAGGATTTTGTATTTATTTATGCAGATAATATATCATATAATCCAAATACCACTCGCTGACTCAATCATCACGAAATCTCAAAAACCACTGAACGGATTAGAATGAAATTTGGTATGTAGCTTCCTCTATTGCCCTAGGTGCTCGCTAAGAAAGGTTTAAAAAGAAATTTAATAGGGGAGGGGGTCGAAGTTACTAAACATCCCCAGACGAAATACATAGGGTAATATATTTATTGAAGTATTTTTTATTTTTTGTTAATATACATTTAAATTTGATTTGTCTATCCGTGCAAATCGGAATCGGGCCAGCTAGTATTATTATACAGGGTTTACAACTGTATGGTAAGACGAATTTCTTGTAACATAAGAAAGATAGAAATGTTGTTGACTTCTCATTCGAAAGTTCTGACGTAATCAGAAAACAAAACCATTTTTTTATCTTAGAATATTTTTTAAATTAGTATTATTGTATTTTTTCTTTAACGTTTAAAATAATAAAATGTTGTTATTATTTTTGCTGCTTTGATTAAATCCCTAAAATGTACATTCAAAGCATACGTTAATACTACCTATAACTTTTCTTACACCTGCGTAACGTCAAAGTTTATGACATAAATAAATACCAGATAAAATGTTGTTTTGATCTGCAGTGCATAACCTTAACAACTAATACTTACGCTAGTTGTATGTGTATATCAACCAACTTTATACAAAAACAGTTATACAAGCAGATTAGTTTTATTAACATTATTTGAAAATTCAATATAATTAAACACAGTATTTCAAACTTGGAACAACATTTTATATTATGTTGGACCTCAGTACTTTATTATGATAATATTATAATATCCATAGAAATATAAGATGTTTATGACCACAGAACATAAGGCTGGTCTTCGAAGGTATCAGTAAAGACTCCGAATAAACCATAATTTACCATACTTTTTGAATAGTGGAAATTAAATTACAAAACAAAATGACCATTGAATGAAAATTTATCACATACTATTTGTATTCAAGATTATAAAAATGTAATAAGTTGGCCGAAGATTTCATAATGCAGATTATAATTTGTCATAACGTAGGCCTGGAAAAGGAATTAATTTGTATATGAACTAATAATTATTAAACTTACAGCATGATTTAATAATGTATACAATTTTAGTGTAAGCATTAGTACTATGTTTTCACAAAATAGTTAACTTAAAGTGAAACTTACTTTAATAATCTGTGAGAATTTAATAATTTTATTATTAGTTTTTATCAACCCATTTTTTATTTCGTTTAATTTCTCAGTTACATTTTTAATTAAACTTTCAAGCTTATTATAAACAAACTAGTGTCCAATCACAACACATCTTATTTCGATAGTATACAATACATATTACATTAATTTACAAACAACATAAATTTGGATGCTTAATATAAATGCTTAATATAGATGCAAGATTGTTAACTTATCGCGTGATAAAGGACAGTATCCACCCAAATAACCACCAGCCAATAAACTAAGCCAGCCTGGAATATCCCCTTGTATCAGCTGCAAGGGTTGTTTTTATTAAAAACTTAAATCTTCTAATTTGTTGAAGGGATACGATGGGGTGTTTTTAAGTAGCTATACTTTACCTTAGTTTGTAACGTTCTACTTAAAACTAGTTAATGCTTAGCTAAGCAGAAATAATAAGTTGTATATGTCACCCATTGCATTTATATTTCTCTAGCTTAATGCAAACATAAGTAATGAATTGTACGCATATACAATATGGTGTTAATGAAATACGGCAGTCATTTTCCAATATCCAGCTCGCTAAATAGGTCACGAGAATGATTTGAATGCAAAGCACTATATTAAGTACAAATTAATTTGTAAGAAACGGCAACGTAGTGTTGTTTAAAAAGTTTTTAAAACAAACATATATGCTTTCCTATTGTCTGCCTAGGTATAGCCCACGCGTTTCTGAATTTCTCCCACCAGTGTCTTTAATATAAAATACAGAACGATGAACATAAAGACCAACAAAATTTCATTGACATAACAACTAGCGCTAAAGCACAAGCAAAGCAAATAGAACCAAAATAATTCTACAAAATACTTTTTACTTTAGTTTGGTGGTTGTTATTTGACAATTTAAAATGACAACGTACTCAATTTCCAGTTATTTTTTGTTAATGTTTTTGAGCCTTTTGCTTACTGTTTTTTCATCTGCATTAGTTTTATGTTAGATAAAATAATCTTGTACAAGTATTATATAGATTAAAACATTGTATTCTAATTAGTTCAAATACATGTTTAGTAATAAAACTTTCCAATTAAATATATTTAATAGAGTATAAATTAATAATATAATCGTAAAGATATTGTTGTGATAATGGAATGGCCTAAAAATAATGGCATGTGGTTAAACATTGTTTCATTAAAACAAAATTGATTGTACAAAAAGTTATATATGAATACATATTAGTTTGGTAATTCCTAACGTATTTTATGCAGTCCTACAAAATAAAGAAATGAAATAATGTTCAGTATCAAGACTGAATAGACTAACATATTTTACCTTTACTTCCGTCTGTCTCTAATTTCCAATTTGGTTCATACATATCTAATGCAACTCTTAGGCTAGGGAAACAATCTCTTGATCGGTTTATTTCTTTTCTATATTTTTCTTTCATTTTTAAATTTTTGCAACAACACCTTATTTTTAACAAAATATTTATAGAAAATTTATCTTAGGAACGGCTCATCTTTTCCGGTTACTATATTATCAACAACGGATGCATTTAGTTATATACAATTCTTGAAGATTATACATTATAACAAAACCTCTTGACTACAATTCGATTAGTATTGGAGAGCAGCTCCTACAATACACTCTGATAAACATGGCTAATAAAATTGTCTGCTGTAGCCTATAATACTAGTAAACGAGCAACGTTTGGGTATAATGCTTATACAGAGTGAGCGTGAGTACCCGGCATAACTTAGAAAGGTGATAGGGGACCTACAAATATGACAAAAGTATGTATATGAACCTATAAACACATCGATTTCCTGTCTCGTTCTATTTTCTTCAATTTTTAAACTTATTATAACTTTAGAAATTAGTTCGACTACGAGTTCAAAATGTGTATAGACATTGTATAAATGTTTTGTATTTGTATAAAAAGGTCCGGGTCTTTAACCCTTTATAGGGCAGAGGGATAATAATTTCCCACCATGTTTCCAAGGAAACAAGTATTTCTATCTTTATAAACCAATGAGATACTATTTTCCCACTTTCTGTACTAATACACAACATATATTGCATCTCTTTTTCTTCTTCTTCTGACTTCTTTATTTATATCTCCTTGGCTAAATCACCTGATAAATGCAAAAGTGGGAAGATATTATCCCACTGCCCACCACACGCATAGTTGTTTACCATTGTTGTGTAGCTGCAAGTTCAACATCAAATTGGAAATAAAAGATTTATCCGTTTATAACTTTTGAAGTAAACATTAAAAAGTACAACTGATGTAGGTTATTGTTACATTTTTATTTTTAAAAAATAAAGGAAACGCTGAAGTTATATATATTAAAAACAATGTTTACAATGTTTTTAGGTTAGGTTTCATCAATACTTTTTGGATTTTTTTAGTTGGAAAATTGTTAGTTATTTCTAACAATTACATACCACTATGCTCAGAATTTATTGGGCTACATGTTCATATTTTTTGTTGGATGATATATATTTTGGCTGACGTAATATTTATACAAATCCTCCAACTGGTCCAGTTGGAACCACCTTTGTTGTTGCTTTGACAAAGGTTGGGGGTAAAACAATGTGTAGAGCCTACATAAAATACGTTGAAAAACAAACTACAGAATGTCAATAATGCTAATTGATATGATGTCAACTACTTATGTAAATCTTTATATATAATATACGTTTCCTTGTAATATTTCCCACTGGTATGTGTGTGGTCAGAGGGATAATAATTTCCCACCCATCCTAAAACACAATAAATAACAGGTAGTAAACAATTTTGTATTATTTTTTTATGTTTCTAAATTCGATTTAAGTAAATAAAGCATAAATCTTTATATATAACGAAGGTTTCCTTGTAATATTTTAGTAATATTTCCCACTGATAAGTGTGTGTGCTACATGCCGTTATAGGGTAGAGGGATAATAATTTCCCACCCTAAAACACAATAAGTAACAGGTAGTAAACAATTTGTTTATTATTTTTATGTTTCTAAATTCCATTCGAGTAATTGTAAAATAAAAAAAACAAAATGTTATGTCCCAGTCTTTTGCCCTATAAAGGGAAAAATAACCACCGTCTAAAATAATTAAAACAAAATAGTTTCAGTTTTTGTGTTTAATAGAAGGCCTAAGACATGATTGTTATAATATAATTCCCTTTTATTGTAAAAGTATTAGTTTAATTTATACATTATTATTTACCATCTTACATCATTACTAAACTATTTATCATCTTTGAATCGATTAAAAATAATCTTCTTAATTTTTGTTATTTATTTTTTTTACTTTCTCACTATAGAAATATCCGTTTTGGGACCCCTGAGTCCAAAAAAGTGGTTTTTACAAAGTGTCTGTCTGTTTGGCTGTATGTATACAAAGCTAGAGCGAAAACTATTGGATCGATTTTAAACAAATTTGCACCAGACATGTCAAGTAGGTCTGTATGGATGCACGAAAAACGGTTTTGAACATTTTTGAAAACAATCCCCTTTTTTAGAAAAAAAAACAACCCCCTTTTTTAGCAAAAAACCCCCAAAATCAGTTATTATATTTTATAAAAATCTGCTCTAACGATTTTGATAAAATTTGGCTTATTTGTAGCCTTTAATGTACCCTACCATATGCAAAAAACCGCATATTTAAAAAAATTCTCGTTTAGCTAATAATAATAATATTAACTGATTTTTGGAGGGGTTTTGGCCATAAAGGGGATTGTTTTTCAGAATTTGTCAAATCTTTTTTCGTGCATCTATACAGGCATAATTGACGTGTTTGGTGCAAATTTGTTCGAAATCGATCGAATAGTTTTATCTCTAGCTAATAATAATAATATTTATTAGTTAATCTCCTAGTTTAAAATCACCTCTCCTACAATAATGGAGTTACTGTGAATCTGTTTAATAATTTAAATATGTTTGTGAGAAAGAATGTGCCACTTTCTGGTACCGTTTATTTATTGTAAAATAGGTTTATGGATTTAGGTAGTAAAATGAGTTTGCGTGAGAAGTACAAAGCCCAGTAGCTTCAAAACATTATTATATTCGTCTGTACTACGTACATCCAGAAAATTACTGTTTTACATTTTAACTATTTAAATAAAATTTTTTCTACGAAAATATCATCGACGCACTATGATGTAACTATAAGTTGCAACTCTAGGTGATACAAATACATCGATTGGAAAATATCCAAATCAGTTTGGATTACTTCAGTGTTTTAGTTATCTCTGACATGATATAATACATTTCTAGAGCAGCAGTTAAAATGAAGCTCATACAAGAGTTTTAGTTTGTAATGAAAATAAAGTGTTAAGGTTGTATTGGATTAAGTCCCACACTTACGTTATCATAATTTGCCGCAAGGGGCTCTTTGCGATGTAGTCAAAACCAAACACATTTCTAACATCGTAAAACATTCTCCTGTTTAGTATTGGAATTTAAATTCAAAATATTATACACGTATAGTTTGAGCAAGTAATAAGTAATTTCTTGTATATATAAAACAACTATTAGAGACCCCTGCGTGCTCGGCACGCTAACCGCGTTGGGACCTTCCATGCACCTATGTTATGTTTTCTTTATAATAAAGTTGTAGGATTAATAATAACCTTAAATGTAAGACGATAAATAACATAAAATGCCAAAATGAAATTATTTCGTATATTTCATAACAGAAGTTATAATAAATTTTTTTAAACCTGCAAGGCCCCAGGTTTACACCTAAACAAAAACCTTGCTGAAAAGTTAAAAACATCAAAGTTAACAGTTTCACAGTTTGAAATCAGCTGTTATGGAAATATTATAGTAAACAGCTGATTACTGTACCAAAACTAAACATATTTAATTATTATTTAGTATTCGGCGCTCCCATTGCTGTAAATATTTAGTACAATTTGTGTTTTTTTACGTCCACAGATTGCGCAGTGTATATAAAAACACGCTTGTATTCTAACGCGACGTTCCGTGAAATTTTCAAAGCTATCGGTGAAGAACTTTCAGAGATTTAAGATTTCAAACAAACAAACATTTAAATTTGTATTTATATAGATTGTTTTTCGGACTACACGATAGAAACCTTCTTAAAAATCTCTAAACAATTTTAAATGATTCAGAATTGTTCAACCAAAATGTTTACCAACGTTAGAAATTATTATTTTTCTATTATAGAAAACACAATTTAGAACATATTGGAACACAAAAGTGTAAGGTTCGACCATTTAATATTCAGTTCTCAGTGCCTATTAAATGCAGAAAAGACCATTGCGTTCTGATTCAACATGAAATAATTCTCTTGCTGCCTTTAAATAATTTATATGAAGGTTAAAGTTATACAACAACTGTTATATTATATTGGTAGTTGGAAGTACTTACCAAGTCCCATTGTAAAATGGCTTTAGTTTTTTAAATGTTCCATGTGATAAGTGTTTTAACCACTTTGCCCATCTGCTCCCTTACACTATATAAATGTTTTAGGTGTTTTAATAGTTTACTAGGAAAGACTCTTCCGCTTATGCATGCCAAACTCCTTTTCACCTTTACCCGCATATTTTACAATATGCTTTTAATAAATGTTTAAGATTAATTAATTTCTCACAGGTAAATATCTAAATAAATTATAATAAAAGTATTAAAATTACGAAATAAAAAGATTTATCAGCAAGATTATAAAGATTCCTACTCCTAAACTGGACAAAATTAACCTAAAAATATATATACATATTACTTAATACCTCAAATTTTATAAAATACAGTAATAATTATTTTTTATAAGAAGTTGTACTAACATTTAAATTCACATAAACTGCTCTATCATCTTTTTGCTTTTTATTAAAATCAGCTGACTATTCAACAATAAAACTTGTTCTTGTCGCCAGTTAGTCTAGTGATAAAAAGTATCGTTGAAATCGTTTTAGTTTAATCTGTAAAAACGAAGAAACATATTGTTATTTAAATTTTTGCTCTTTAAAAAATATTGGCAATTTATGAGATTATTACTCAGAAAGGGTGTAATGAACGGTGTTTTCAGTACATAAAGAAATTTATATGCTTTTATACCTACAAGTAATTCCTAATGCAATTTTATTTACTTTAGTCTACAAAGAATTTTAAAGTTTTTGTAAATATATAGAAGACTAGGGGAGACTTCTGCGTGCTCCACACGTCAACCCTGTTGGAACCTTCTATACATATGTGATTTGTTTTTTTTTATTATGAAGGTGTAGGATTAATATCCTCAACCTCAACTATTAACAACCTCAAATGTAAGTTAGTAAATAACGTTTATTGTCCATAACAAAAAAGATTTCCTATTTTATAACGGCAGTTATATAAAGGTTAAAATTACCAAAAATATTCAGGCCTAATTTAAACAAAAATCTAACCTAAAAAGTTAGAAGTACAAATAATTGTTTAATATTTTAAAATGCAAATAAATATTAGAGCAAACAGTTGATTACTATACTAACTCTAAACATATTTAGTAATTATTTCTTTTGCGTTCCCACTGCCGTAAATTATTTAGTATAGTTAGTGTTTCTTTTATGCAAAATAGTTTTCCCTGTTGTTCAAAAAGTTTATAAAAACACAAGTGCGTTCGTATTGAAATTGTTGTCAAAATTGTACCAGTCTTGGATAAAGACAATTAAATATATGTAAGCTATACTGGACCACATAGACTGGACATGTTCAAAAGACTTACCTTAAAATAATAATATTCGCCAAACTGAAGAAATGTCTTAGCCGATCACTCACAAATATTATTCAGATATATTGAGGTGAACTCAATAAAGAAGAAGTTAGATTAGATTTTAATTTATTGACCAAAGCCAAAAGAAAAATATATTTTAAATATATTTATAAAAAAATGCATGCCCTTAATTATAAAAAGTCAAAATTTATATGCCCTTAGTTATAATAAAATAATTGAATAAAAGTTTTGCTTTACAAAAATAATTTTGTTGAATTTAAAGATCCCTCCCCAAAAAATCAAAAACTGAAAAACCCTCCCCATTAATAATAAATACAAATTTATACAATTTTATTAACTATACAAAATTATAAGATTACATGCATAGTACCATGGATTTATTAATAGGTAATATTTATTTTGTTAGCCAACCTTAGTGCTAAGTAAAATTAAATAATAAAAAATAATGGCATTTAATGATATGGTGAGACGTCTCTCTTATAATAAATATAAAAAAGGCTTTAAATTTCTACTGAAAATCCCTGAAGGACTGTAGTTCCAAAATTTGCTATAGCGCACCTCCCAATTAAATTAAATTACAAAATACATTATTATATATAAAAATTTTATGAAAGACAACAATATTTACACAACCTATTCAAAAAAACAGTTTATGAGAATGTTCACTGCAGATTTAAGTACAACTTTATTACATGGTTCATAGCTATGTTTTAAAAGGTAGTTGGTAATTTGAGTGTAGCTATTTCAAACACTAGGCACTGTCGCCGAAATTAAACAGTAAGAAGTTGCATTGATGGTCAGAAGGTAAAGTTTTTTGTTTTAATAGCAGAAGAACATTTTTAACTCTCCATCTTGTACCAGTATACACTGCATGTAAAACAAAAGAACATGGTTTTAGCATTTATGGTAGGTTTTAAAACCAAAAGCATTGTGAACAGACTTTAGGCTTAAAGAGTTTGCCTTTATATTATTTTTGATATGTGTTTAACAAGCAGGGTTGAGAAATAAATGTTAATTGGTAAATCAAGATTTAACAAAAGTTAACCTGTTACCATTTGTCATGTTAAACTGTAACAACATGTTCATGTTTTCAACACATTTTAAACTTTCAGAAAGCCCATGTACATATGTTCATATATTTCAGACATATTATTTGAAAGATGAGTTTAATAAGTTCTTATTTGTTTAATAAGTTACAC
Source organism: Philaenus spumarius (assembly GCA_018207615.1). Lineage (NCBI taxonomy): Eukaryota > Metazoa > Arthropoda > Insecta > Hemiptera > Aphrophoridae > Philaenus > Philaenus spumarius. The sequence goes on along the minus strand of JAGFPH010007834.1, from coordinate 35,625 downwards.
AGCTCTACTTTATGACTTTTAAAGTTATAACAGAAAAGTTACATAAATTGCTTTAGCCTAGACTTAAGTTTGAAATTAGGCAGGTTACACTAATTGTATACTGATCGTACTCAAAGAATAAAAAATTGAATTACATAGATATTAAAATATACTTAATGAATATGAAATATTATTTATAATATTAAATGTAAGCCTAACTTGATTGGCAAAACTTACAAAGGTAATGTTTCATAACCAAAAATGAAAACGCGAAGACATTTGATTTGGCGATATTTCTAAAACACTAAGACATACCTGGATTTTGTTGAATAGGCTTTAAGTATAAAGCATTTTATTTTAACAACACACTGTCGTTTAACAACTCACGACATTAACATTTACAAAAAATTTACAAGAACTGCATTATGAGCGAAACCATGGCGTTGCTTCTAGATCGACAAGAAGGAATGATACAAAAATGGCGATTTTCAACAGAATTACATGCGCTTGTCTAAAGTTGGTCACATGATTAACAGCTGGTGTCTGTTCAGAGTCGTCGCCTTGCGGGAAGAAGGGAACTACTAGAACGCTGCAAATAAGGTCGGTAAAGCAGAAGGCATTTGACTAACGTAATAAAATTTCATAGAAATCGGGGAAGAACGTTTGGAGATTTAAGATTTTGAAGAAACAAACATTTTATTTTTTATTTATGTAGATATGTTCTACAATGTTATCTAATAAAGGAAAATTATCACTTGACTGGTCTTTAAACCATTAGGAAATCATAAATTAACACTTTCGTTGTACAAACGGAGGCTAAACATTCGACCGCCATATTTGTTATTACATTTCAAAACAGTCAATAATCTAATATACCCACACCTTGCAATTTAATATTATGTTTAGAGAAAATACCTCATCAATATCTACTTCTAGAGACTCTGAAACTAGCTGCTTTTCTGATAGCCAAGCTTGACGGTGGAAATAGTTTTATTAGAACTCATTATGTGTTACTTCCGTTTGTTTTGAATTGTCAATAATACAACTTTATACAAAACAAACAATTAATATTTTGTGCACGGGGACTTGGTGTTTACTATATAAACAGTATTCTGATAATACAGTTTAGTATGTGTTAAACAATTAGTATAGTACATGTGAACATCGTATACAATTATTTATTCTATTTACTAGAGAGACCTTTGCGTCCTTCACACGCCTCACCCTTTCTATATAAATAAAGATATTAATTTTATAGTACCTGTTTAATAGAGGTAAAGCATTATTCATTGTCTAAAAGCTTCGATGCTAATTTAGCAAACGTGTAATTTGAATTAATGATTGTCATTATTAAATAACACAGTAATAAGGGTACCTAGCTGACCCGTGCAAATATTTCGCAAGTTAGGAGTACTTACCTGATTTAAAACATTGATGCAATTAAGTAAATTACGTTTATTTATTAATGTTGATTTAATTACATTGATTTGTGAGATATATTACACTTTCATATAAAATGTAAACAATCTTACTAACAGTATAATGATATCAAATCTTCTTAATCACGTAGCATTAATAACTAAATAAAATTTAATGTAATGTAAAGAAACCATCTAGGCCTATAAAAACCAACGTAGATAAATAATACTACACCTGCAAAAGAAGTAAATACTAAAAAATTCACAAATAAAATTTAATACCAACACTTATTAAACTATATTAATTATCTATCGAAAATGTCAGAAATATGAAGAATCCAAATTAGGTTATCAGGTTAGGTTAAATGTAAACACGATGTCGGCCTTCACATTATTAACCCATATGATTCGTATGGAAATACGAATAAAAACAATGAAATAAGCAAATATTAAAATCAATTATAGAACACAATATAAATACGTTTAAATTAAATAGTTGGACAGTGAAATGTTGTTATTTATTTTCAAAAGGTCAAAACACAGTTGTAAAAATGTACTAGTTTAATTAATAGAATGAATGGAACCAGTCAGCTGTGTATTGTATGTATAACAGGTTAAGAGCCCACTTGATACTAAAGTCGTAGAATAGAACTAATTATACATTTTAATAAAAAATATTGCTAATAAACCAACCTGGCATCAAAATTATATAAAAAGATGTGATTTACAAAAATAAATAATCTTATTACACTCGATTGTGCGAAATTTACGGGATAATATTAAAAATAAAGTGGACATATACCAACCGCGATCGGCCGACCATTCAGAAGCCAAATTCTCAACAAAGAAGGCCCAAGCAATACAATGGACCCCTCTAGGAGACTATTGAAAGAGATTCAACAACCGCGTAGTTTTAAAAATCAGTCCAACCAGCAAAATATGAAAACCTAAATGCATTTCAATTGATTCATTCTTTCAAAAACATTTAAGTGATATGTAATACTAACAAACCATAAGTGTTACAGAATTTGGTATATTCTGTGTTGATAAATTTGATAAACTAAATATTAGTTAAATTACATTAATAGACAATTATTAGAATTTGAACACTATTGAGAAATTATAGACATTTTTGTTTTCTAATGCATAGCAATTTAATTTATTATTTCTAAAGTATCAATATGATTGAGACCGTTGCCTAAAATATTATCCACGTTCAAGCCGACTATCCCTAGCCCGAGAATCATTAATTGTTAAAGAAACTATAAAATAATTGTGAAATAGACTAATTGAGAACTTATAATTTTATACCAAATACATGAGCATAGTCAATGGCAATGGACAAATTCTTTTAAATTGAACCAATGGCAATAAAGAACTCTAATGATTAACATATGTAAATGATATATGTACTTTATAATTTTAAGTATATCAAAAGAGATTTTGAATATAATTAAAGTGTTCTTATGTGTGTATATATATTTTATAACAGCTGTCATGTTAGTTAAACATATTGTAAAATAGATAGCGCCTTTTATTTGGAACCGTATGAAGTATAATTTATAAAAAGTGTATTAATAAATTTGTGTAACGAAAAAAAGAAATTTAAGCTGTTTGTTTATTTTTCTTCAATAGCGGGGAACAAAAGCTTTAAAATGATTCTTTAACAATTAGTTTTGATGAAAAATTAAGGGAGATATCGCTGAGCAACAAAAAAACACATTTGAGAAATAATATAAGGATAGAAAGCTAAATGATATAGGGCTACTTTGGAGCACTAACCCAACATACAAATTACGAATTTTTATTATATCAGTGTTTTTATTTTACTTTAATAGCTTATCCAAAAGTCAATAAATAAAATTTGGCTTATTTACATCGCAATTAAAATAAGTCAATTTATTTAGACAACAGATTTTAATTTGTTATTTCTCATGTCTTTGTTGTTAATACGAAAAATTAAAATAACACATTTTTTAAATGTATTTAAATGTGTATTTCATTATAACCGTCGACTTTAGCTTTCACAGTGTACGAACAGGCTTAAAACTTAACGTTTCGTTCCCGTTTCAATATCAGACTAAAAATAGAGGTAAACAAGTATTATCTCTGTCACGTAAAAGATTCAACTGTCGTTTTAAAGGAGTAATTTATAAAAGGAGTTTTATTTGGCCATAGTCTAGGCTATAAAACCCCTACAATTTTATGCATCAACAAAATGCATAAATGTTTATAATTTTTAATCTATACTAATATTATAAAGAGGTAATTTTTTTTTTTTGTATGTAATTGTATGTAAATCTATGGAACTACTGAACCGATTGAAAAAATGTTTTACTAATATAAAGCTACACTATCCCTGAGTAACATAGGCTATATTCATTTCGATAAATCCCTTTTTTTATTTCAATAATTGTGAATTTAGTCGGAAAAAATTCTTAGGTTAGGCCTAGACTGATAAAGCAACACATGTATTTACGTTTATTACCATAGCAACCAATTGAATAAAATAGCTATTTCCTCCAATATTCCCATTAACGATTTCAAACTTTAAAGCAATTATTTTCGTATTTTTAGCTTTTATTTTATGGTTTTAAAGTGTATACCTGAGCTTTGCTGGTTCTTTTAACCATTATTAAAATTGCTGTTATAAAATATACAAAATAATTTTATTTGAACATTTAAAATTGTTTACCATCTTAAGTTTGGGGTTATTATTAATCCTACTGCTTTATTATAAAGCAAACATAACATGATTATGTGTATTGAAAGTTTCAACGGGGTTGGCGTGCGGGGCACGCAGAGGTTTCCCCTAGTAAAAAATAAAGTCTCACCCAGGAATATACAAACAAATACGACTTAGGCTATATAGAGAAGATATAAATTATAAACAAAATGATATGAAATTAATTATACTACACATAACTATGAATGCAAAATGTTAAAGTCATCAGTTGATACAAAACAAACTTCAATAAACGGTACCAGGAACTGGCACATACTTTCTCACAAATATATTTAAATTACTAAACAGATTCACTGTGACTTGTAGGGTGGAGTAGGAGAGTTTTTGTTATTAAAGTTGGAGATTAACTAATAAATATTATTATTATTATTATCTAGAGAGAAAAGTATTGGATTGATTTCGAAAAAATTTGCACCAAACACGTCAATTAGGTCTTTATAGATGCATGTAAAAAGGTTTTGAAATTTTTTTTTAAAACATCCCGCTTTATGGCCAAAAAACACTCAAAAATCAGTTATTATTATTATTATTAGCTAAACGAGAATTTTTAG
>JAGFPH010007834.1:0-15360 GCA_018207615.1 Philaenus spumarius | reverse complement strand
AAGTTGTAACGTCCCAAAATTAGAAGGGGAAAATTTGTCGATGTTTTAAATTAAATGTCATCAGAAGCAGGAATCTTATCGCACGCCTGGGTTTAGTCTTGCGTTGTTCCTCGGTAGGGAGGGGGCAACGCTGAGAGGGGCAGTGCGTAGGTGGGACTATGTAGGCTGGCCCGCCGAGAGTGGGAGCGGACCGCTATATAAGACGGAGCTCTAAGGCAGAGTGGAGAGTTGCTTTCTTGGTGAAAACCAGCTAGTACCTCTCGTCTAGTACAGTTGGCTCGCTAGGTGGAAATCGTCAGCTTTAAATAACGGTAGATGCTCGCCTGGTGAAAACTGGCTCATCATAGTAAGTAGAGGTAAGTGTAAAACCCGGATTCAAGCACAGGCTTGGGTAGTGACCGGCAGGGTTATCATTATAAGGTGTATTTAACCACGCTAAACGCTTTTTGCAATAGATTAGTAAAGCTTATAGTTAAGGCATTTTCAGCGGTGGTGAATAGCATCCGGGGTTTACTTATCGGAGTATTTATAGAAGCGTTGCGTATATTAGGCCTACTAGATTTGAATAACCTGTACGAATAAAAGCGTCGCCTCGTTAGTAATATTTAAAGTGATTTCATTAACAGAATACATATATAGGTTGAGCGGTTAGGTTGCGTATATTAGGCCTACATTAGGCCTAATTAGTCTTCGGATTCATTGCCTAAAGGGTTGAAGGGTTTAAGAGTTGCACTTCAGTTGAGTTTGTGGGCAGGTGAGGGCGTTGTGAAGCCGCCTAAGAGCAACCTAAGCCTATTAGGCCTACGTTAGGCCTACGACAGTTGAATAACCAGTATGTTTAAAAGCGTCGCCTGGTTAGTAATATTTAAAGGGATTTCGTTGACGGGATAGATATATATGTTGAGCAGTTAGGCTGCGTATATTAGGCCTACATTAGGCCTACCACATTTTAATACTGGTTTGAACAAAACGATCTTTGGAATTTTAGGGTGTATGTGTGGTGAAAACTCACATACAGTTGTAGATCGTTGGTTAGGGTGTATGTGTGGTGCAAACTCACATACGATTGTCGTTCGTTGCTTTAGGGTGTATGTGTGGTGCAAACTCACATACAATTGTCGTTCTTTATTTTAGGGTGTATGTGTGGTGCGAACTCACATACATTATAGATCGTTGGTTAGGGTGTATGTGTTGTGCAAACTCACATACAATTGTCGTTCATTGTTTTAGGGTGTATGTGTGGTGCGAACTCACATACATTATAGATCGTTGGTTAGGGTGTATGTGTGGTGCAAACTCATATACATTATAGTTCGTTGGTTAGGGTGTATGTATGGTGCAAACTCACATACGATTGTCGTTTGTTGCTTTAGGGTGTATGTGTGGTGCAAACTCACATACAATTGTAGTTTGCTGTTTAGGGTGTATGTGTGGTGCAAGCTCACATACAATTGTCGTTCGTTGTTTTAGGGTGTATGTGTGGTGAGAACCCACATACAAGAGTTTTTGAGACAGCATAGGGTATAGGTGTGGCAATCAATCTGATAACGTCCGCGTCGTACCATCCCTTCCCTACCCCCACTTCGTCGGCTGTGATGGATTTGCTCCTAATACCATAAGAGCTCGTCTCTAGGATTAGGCCGCACTGAGCCATCTCCTCCCCCCTCCATCCTTGACCCCTGGAACGAAACCCAGCCATTGGCCGGAGTATCCGAGGCAAACATTTTATTTTGTGAGGGCCAAAGAATTTCCCTATAGGGAAAAAGGCATCACACAGTAACCCTGATGATATAATATGCAAGTTTTCAACCTTTGGGAAGGGGAAGATGGGTTAAGTTAGGAGTAAAAATAGGTATTAAGTAACTCGGCAAAGTTAAAGAATAACATTGTTTATGGTTTTGTAATTATATGACATGTATGTATTTTGTAAGTCTTATATAAAGCTTACAAAGCAAGAAATCTACTAACGATTTTATGTTACGATTTTTTGTTGTAGAGCAACTACATGACTCACATAAAACTGTATTAAAATTAAAAATTAATAACATTCATCTCAAATGTAAGCTTTCTTTTAAAATATGGGCATTTTAAAGTTGGCCTTTCGATGCAGATTTCATCCTTGTTAAACAGAGAGTGCTGCCTATACACCCTTACTACAAAAGGCAAAATTTTAGACAATACATATTGGTAGCCAAAACTTATAAGATCTAAATTTCTTTAAAATCATAAGAGCCTGTTTTTTTAATAAAAAGATTGTGTATACGAACATTGCTGTTTTTATATAGTATAAAACAAAGATAATATTAATCCTTACATTTTAAAATTAAACCTTTATCCCTCCACATAGTATGCCATTACATAATGTTGAATGGCTTTATTAGACTTTACAGAGGGAAATCTGAGTTGCTTTAATTTCCTGGCTTAGGCTTACTAAGTATTATAAAGTTTGTGCATAAATACCTCACGTCAAATTATCTTCTCTGGTTTAGCTTATCAAACAGCTTCTTGTAAAGTAATGTCACAAAGGAGTCACGTATTGATTTTAATTAAATTAAAACCCTTCTTTGCGAGTGTGGACATTATAATAACGAATATTTTGTCGCTTTATTTTAGTAAAAACCTATACATTATTTAACTTAATTTTGCTCATAATTATAATGTTCATGAATTTTATTACACAAAATTGTCCAGAGATATTACGCAGACCTATATACGTAGAAAGTTTGTTTATTTCAATTTAACTCGAAAACTGTTCATCAGATTTTGATAAAACTATTACTGATTTTTGAAAAGATGTCATTGTGTAGCTTGGGCAATGTTTCATCATAGTTTTCCCAGCTTAAGCTGACCGCACATTTTAAGTACAAATTTATTCCAGGTCGGCCTACAAGAACAGGTACTTTTACTGTACTTTTACTCTGATATATTAAGAGTAAACCTTTTTCTCTAATCTTCCACTTGAATAAAGGGTTTCAAAGAAACAAAAGATTTAGAAAAAAGTTATATAAAAACATTTTAAATTGTACTATTACACTTTCTCATACTTTTAATTTGTTTATTAATACCAGTTTCGATAATAATCACAGGCACATGCAGGTTTATTTTTCTCTTTAAATTCTATATAATTTAGTTTGATTATGCTAATTTAGTGTAATGAAAGCAAATTAGAGAAATGAATATAATTTTATTTAAATGTGCATTCTAAGAGAGTGAATTATTGACATTATTTTGCCATCAGTGTATTCTTTTGTTTCTTCTTTAGATGCGTTTCAGGGGGTTTATCCCATTAACTGAACATCCTTCGTTGATTGGAAGTTATAATCGGATCAAAATGTCTGTACAATATTTACTTTATTTAAACAATTGTTTAAATATTTAAACAATTTTAAATTAAATGAACAACCTCTGTTTTACAGATCGGAAAAGATCTGTATCCTAATATAAAACATTTTAATTTGCTCTAATATCCAGAGTGATCCATCAATTTAGACCAATACATGGTAAGAATTTTGTTAATTTGAAATTGGCAATTCACATTATCATTACCATAAAATAACCTAAAGTACCTAGTTTTTCAAACAGAAACCATTTTTGTTTTTGACTGATAAAATTTTATCCAAGAAAGGATTGATAGACTAAGTTTAACTTTTTTTGAGAGTTGCATAGCATTAATGACAATCTACAGAACAAAAAAGGTTGTTTTTTTTAACAACTCAATTTAAAGGTGTCACGGTATGTCTAATATCTCGTAAATGATTAACTTTACAAATATTTTGGTTAAGAAAAAATAAATACATAAAAAACATAAACTTTTTATGGAGATCAAAGGATAATAAAGTTATTTTCCAAGAACAAAAAACGTAGTTTCTTGGTAGTTGATTAATAAAACACACAAGAAGTTCACGGTTTTGTTCATAACTCGGTTATCCTTTAACTTACAGGAACATTTCAAAACCCATTTTGTTTATCATTTATAAAAGATGGCGTTTTTTTAAAAAAATTGGTTAAAATCATATTTAACATCAAAGACTTATAAACGACGACCAATTTTATGGCTGTAAAATGTTGTAGTTTTGACTTTGCTATACGACCGTTTGCAGAATTTAAACTTATTATATAAATCTGTTATGAAGGTAAATTTTTATAAATGAAAAACAAACAAAATGGTTACGTTATTTGGGACATTTTAATTATAATAATATGTGAATTGTATTAAACATATTGGTAAACAGTACTTAAATACCATGTACATTATAAGGAACTATATAGTAGGTAGTTTAGACTGTCGGAACTGTATCAACGATGAGAGTCTTTAATTTTAAAGCTTTTGAATGATTGTTCATATCGTTTTGTTTGTTTTGGTAATTAAAGGTTATTGGTTGTAATATAATATATTTCTCACCTACAAGTGATTACTGTAATTGACCTCCACATCTCATTATTATAATAAGATTCATAATACTTTAAGGATTAGTCATTCAAATAACATAGGATAATTTTATTTATGTTTGAGTAAATATTTAATATATTATAATTACAAGCAATACAAAACGTTTTTCTAAAAAAAATTCCTCAGTAAAATGATCTCTTATTTATGAATTCTAAAGCTACTTTAATAAGGTCAACTCTTATCAACTGAGATCTGAGAGTCTCTCTAAATGAAACATGAACCGTGTAGTTTACCCTGCCCATCTCTTCCAGCCCCGCCGTTATCTTTAAATAGCAGGTTTTTGTTATAAAGTAATAAATTAACCCTCCATAGTTTGTAAAGTCATACACTGTCGAACATGTTGGCCAACATGTTGGTCGTCGAGCCACTCGCCCAACATTTTCGATAGTGTATGGGCGCCGTCCCAACATGTTAGACGGATTTGTTGGTTTCGGTGTTGGGTTCGACAGCTACAACCCGTTCGCCCAACATACTCGACAGTTGTATGGACGCCACCCAACCCAACACCCAACTCAACATTAAATCGCTAGCCAGAACAAGCCCAGTTCAGTGTATTAAATTTGTATTTATCATATGAAACAAAAATTGCAGAGTGAAGCATTTATTATGTTTTTTTAAATCAAGACTTTTATTTAATACAATACTTTTACGATGATAAATTTAAACACAAAACTTATGAAATTACGACTAAACGTGTTCAATATAATAGAAAAATAAATTGATGTGCTTTTAAATCAAATAGAGTAAACTTCCGATTAATTAGGTTACGGGGATCATAACGGGTTTCTTTTAGTGTTTTTATTTATTGTTTTAGTACAACAATTATAATCATAACAATCAATATAAACTAAAGAAAATAAGTAACTTGAATACAAATTTAAATAAAATGTTAATTACTATTTGCTTATTTATAGCTCGTCTCCAAGGACATCAAAAATAACTTGACATGTTTCCGGTATTTTTCTGCCAAGGGCATGAGACGATACCGCACAACAGATTTGTAGTTTCTCGTGACTTCTCCCACTCACTAAAAACTGTAGAGCAGCAATAAGCCGTTCTTTAGCACTGCGGGTCCTTCATATCTTGCCTTTCAATCGTTCAAGGTACACGATCAAGAAATTTGCAAAAACACTCCTCACTCATCCTCAAGTATATTTTAAAATTCTGGGGCTCCTTCACAGCCAATTCTTCTAATAAAGCCATAAAGCCATATGGCCAAACGTTTTCTCTCCAGAAACCATCGTTTACACCAAATACGTCGGTTTTTTTCATTCCTTCACAGCCTTTACTAAATTTTATGTTTACCAGTTGGACATTGATTTTGAAAAAAATGTTTTTACAAAACTGATAGAGTGGGTATATAGTGCCACCTTATTTTACAGATTTTATAATATGGTATTTTTTAATACAAATTTTTAAATTTATGAAACATAAAAATACAAACACCGAAATGTTCAATTGAATCTACCAGTAAATAAGAGTTTTATCAGTTTTCTGTATTTAACTATCACCATGTTTGTTTTATAAGTTAATAATATAAATGTAACTTATTTATTTATTTTGCCATTGTGAAATGCAGTAAATATGTCATGAATAAGAGCGTGATTTTGATATAAAAAATTACTGTTTTAATATACAGGTTGTAAATGTTTACTGATATTATAAAGAAGAAAACTGTATTTGTTTACATGTGTTTGATTATCTCAGAAACTATTTAGGAAAATGTTTTGCTTGTGGATAATTTAGACTTTTCTGAGTAACATAAGTGACATTTAGAAGTCTCATACATGTTTGAATACTATAAGAAATACTTATAATATTGATTTTACATTTTCTATTGGCTTTTATTTTAATACTATTTATTTTAGTAGCAAAACATGTTATTAGGCACTATTAGTCGTCGTTTTATATTTTGTAAATAATTTTTACATATATTTACCATTCATAGGATTTATAATACATTTTAAAAAATTGTTCTTTTGAACTTTATACATCAGTTTATACTATTCTATTTTATCTATCTATCTGTTTGATTTGCCAGGCTAATCTCTGGATTGGCTAAACGGATTTTGTCGAAACTTTCATTACCATTTAGGGGGATTGCCAAAGAACATTTTAGGCTACTTTTTATTCCAAAAATATTTAAATCTCCTGTTAAAAAATGTAAAAAATATTTAAAACTACAGATAAAATTAAGGATTTTGTTTACGAACGTAGAGGATATTACGTTTCTGTTTTTATACAAGTTTTACATTATGTACAGGACTCAGCTTCCCCTACCACTATACTTAGATCCAAGTGCCTCTGTCCTAATCAATATAATTTTTATAAAAATTACGATAGCATTTAAAAAAATGTAAAAATATGAAAAAAATTTTAGATTTTGTAGTTTGCATGACATCACCATATTTCACCGCAGAGCCTCTAGTACGAGGCTCAGAGCTGACCCGTACGGCGTTGCCAGTGGTGGTTGGTATTTTCAGTCTTTTTAACGTAATTGTATTCTTTTTAAGTGTTCAGTCAGTGAGTGGTATTTGGCTTTTATATATCTTAAATAATTAGCCCAATAATTGGTGTTTTAGTTCATTGTAGGCCTAACCTAAAATTATATTCAGTTTTTGATCAAAATCAGCTGTTTTAAGCTTTTCATACGAACAGCTGTTTTTTGTGCCCCTGATAAAATCAAAAGAAATCTTTCTTCTTCTTCCTTAAGATTGACCTTCCATAAGATTAACATTGAAACTTTGAGGGCCACTGAGGCATAGCCCTAATGTCCTAGGACTTCGGTAAATGGCCTAAAACCTTCCCAGGGTTAACCTGTGTTACTATGCAAAATTTCAAAGCAATCGGATGGACGGTTTGGTAACGCATAAAGGACAAACATACAAACAGACAAACGTACAAACAGACGGACATACATTGAATTTTATATATATAGATATATATATAAATCTCTTTGTCCTGACTGACAGACTGACATAGACTCAACGTAGAGCAAGAATTACTACAGATAAAATTAAGGATTTTGTGTACGAACGTAGAGGATATTACGTTTCTGTTTTTATATAAGTTTTACATTATGCACAGGACTCAGCTTCCCCCACCACTATACTTAGATCCAAGTGCCTCTGTCCTAATCAATTATCATTTTTATAAAAATTACGATAGCATTTAAAAAAATGTAAAAAATATGAAAAAAATTTTAGATTTTGTAGTTTGCATGACATCACCATATGTCACCGCAGAGCCTCTAGTCTATATATATAAATCTCTTTGTCCTGACTGACAGACTGACATACACTCAACTTAGAGCAAAAATTACTACAGAAAAATTTTTTTTTAAATTTTTAAGGAATATTCTTATATTGCTAAAGACGCAGATCAAGAAATAATTTTGCCAAATTAAAATTTTGAAGCGTAAAAATACTGAAAATTCGGGTAGCAATACAGTCATTACCATAGCAACAATCATTGAGCATTTTAGAATAAGTTTAATATTCTTTACAACTAACAGATTTTTAGGTTAGGTTAAAAAAAACAATCACAAACAAAACTCAAAGAGAAATGCTTACTATATTAAAATAATTCCAAATATCTGATGTTACATATTATAAATAAAACAACTGATTTTTATCAAAACCTTAACATAATTTTATGTTAGGCCTTTTCTGAACCAAAACACGTTTATTGAAAGCATTTACATGTATCACAATAGTATCCAACTTGGACAATTTAGAATAAGGTAAATATTCTTCACAACTGACAGTTCTGTTTTTTTGTATTATGTAAAAGCAAATACAAACAAAAATCAACGGAAAGTCTTACTGTATTGTAAGTCATACATCTGGTATTGTTTCCTTTAGTTGGAAACATCAAAATTATTTTGAAATGTTGAATATTTAAATATTAATGGTTAAATTATAATGCTCGCACTAATTAGAATTATTGAAAATGATGATCCACTTCAGTCCTGGAATCCTTTTTAGAGGTAAAATTTGAGTGTATTGTTAAATATTGAACTAATACAAAGTTGAGATAATAAAAATGTAATTTAAAAAAAATGTATATTTTTTTTAAATTACATTTTAAATTTTTCAGGAAAAAGGAGTACACATTTGTCTACCCCAATTTTGTATAACTATATTAACTTTACACTACATTTTATGGATTGTAAACTAATAAGTATCAAGCTTAACTCCAAAGTAAAAAATAATGTATTTAACTAAATATTACTTCAAAATAATACAATTATGATAATTTTCTTTAAATAGTGTTATAATCATTAGATAATATCAAATTATATTATCATTTTACTTATTTTAATACTTTGAATGGTATTTCATAAAAACAATTGTTTTTCATTACACACAAATACAGTTTACACTTTGCACACATTACTCTAGATCTCGACTTACACCATTTTAACCTACATTTAGATTCAAAGGTGTCATTAGAGAATTTCCATAGGAAAAATGAGCTATTGCAGTGGCCCTTATGGCAAGACCCAAGGTCGGGAGTGGCAAATGAGCATCGATCATGGTCCCTAGAACACGTTTTTGGGTGTCATTAAAATCATATATATATGTATATATGTGTTCGCCCTCTAGTGGGCGCATTTAAGTCCGATTTGGTCAAAATTTGGTACACATGTTGGTTGTCTTTGTCGCTCGGACCAGTTCGTTAGCCAAAAAATCCAACAACCGGAAGTACGTTTTTTGAGTGGAGGTGACTATTTTTTTAGATTTTTCCTACGAGAATAAAGTTTTTAGAGTCTTTTCTACAAATATAAAATGTAGGATGTTATTCTGCGCATGTTTTCTAGCATCGAATCTACAATATTTACACTTGTGAAGAACCTATGTGTATAAATTACGTGTGCACCATTTTTAGGTATTGTTTTAGACAAGGCTGTCACTACTGATGCACCTAAGCCTATTTCTTTTATATCAGTTTCAATTGTAGTTCCCTTTCCAGTATATATCAATAAATCCAATAACAAACCATCCGGTGCAGCTAAAACAAAATTTTTAAGCCTAATGGGTTAGACTTAGATGGCACATATGCCAGAAAGCATATTTTTCAGCAAACGGAATAATTTGCTCGTCAATTGCAAGATGAGCGGAACGTGGTAAAAGTAGACACTTCTTTCTTACTGCATCTATCAAAGATCTTACTTTCCACAATCTATCTATTGGGTTTGAAATGGTATTATCTCAAAAATGGATATTCTATTTCATCAGGTATTTCATCTTCACTGAAGTCACTATCTTCCAGAATATGCAATAATTCTTCATCTGTGATGGTTTCTGTAATAAAATGAAATAATATTGGATAAATCCAACATTCTAGAAACTTAACCTAAATTTATCTCATAGCCTGACATGTGTACCCAACATTCAATCAGTGATAAATATATAATTATGTAGAAAATGGTTGAAGAAATGCTACAAATTAATATTCTAAATCTTTAAATAAACTTCACTTATAAAATTACCAGAAAAATATGCATATTTATGTAAGTATTGACACTTACTTTTTCCATGTCTGTAACGTAGACTTTGCCTAATTAATGACATGTCCAACCTTGAAACATAATCAGAAAAACGAAACAACAGCACTTGATGTGGTGCAGATACAAACTAATAAGGTACACAAGTGTGAACGAAGTGTTATAACAACAACAAAATAATTTATTTGATTAAACAAATGGTTTTAAGCTTAGGTGCACATATGTGAACCTGTGGAATGAAGAGGGTATATTTCAATCTCTGTCTTACAATAAGTATAGTGCTCCGCTATGCATACTACCCTACTTAGGTTGAAGTGCCTCTGTCCTAATTAATTGCAATTTCCGTGCAAATATCAGAGTATACAATAACTCTTTGTGGCCGAGGGCATTGGTGAGCAAAGCGAGCAGGGGCAGAGCTCCTAGTGTCTTTTAACAATATTTAAAGTCAATCCTCATTGTGAATGAAAAATCAACTCTATCATAATTATCTTAATCCATAAATCAGGAAGAAGTAGATTATTCCCAATACCGTTATAATAGTTTAGATGAAACATTTGAACAACAAAATTAGATAAAAAAGAAAGAAAAAAACAACTTAGAAAAAAGTAAGATAATTCGAATAAGAATAAAGTAATCCTCTTCTGTCTCATGCCTTTGTCCCAATAATGACAACTTTAAAAAAATGTTAGCGATTATTTTCCAGAGAAAACGTTTTATGGTCGATCAAGTGTTTATGTATAAATGTAGTTATGTGTTCGCATTCTTAGGCCGCCTTTTACATCCAATTAACTATGTAACTAATTCTAATAATATATTTCGCCTTCTTGAGTAGACCGATTTCTCAAATAGTCGGTTAAAACTTAAAAAATATTAAAATAATTCTGGAAAATAGGTGAACTCATTTCAGCGTCATCGGTTTCCTGCGGGATAGTTATTGTATTATCAGATTGTACCACTCGAAGGTTTGAAACCACGTACCTTCTGTGGCTTTTTGAAATAATGGTCTCGTGGATCAACAGATTTGAATAACCAACAAATCTTGAATAGTTGATAATCTGGTTCGAAGAACGATCACTATCCTACTTCTGTAAAACTTCAATAAGTATGTAAAGTGCAAGAGTGAACATGTTTTATAAACAAAAGTAATATGCAATTCTATAAGTTGTGAACTATAAATGACTGTAAAACCAGATGCATAACTGTACTAAATTTTGGCTTCAATATCAAATTCTGCTTACATATTTTTTTATATATTACTAAATATTGGCAATAAATATATATTTTTTGAATACAATTCAGAAAGGATAGTAAGATTTGTTTGATTATATAGTCTAGAGACTATTTCTAAATTACTTACATTAATTTTTGTTTTATATTTTTAAGGGTCGTCACACATAAAAAAACTTTCTCTAAATTAATAAATCAAAAATGTATTTTTTTGTCCTTAGATTTTTACTTTTAAATGTTTATACATCCAATATGTTATGTCATAGTCAACTACAAGAATAGATATATGACAAACATACGTGAATTGTATTTATTTCACAGGAAATTTTTTTAAACTATAAATAGAGATTGTAGAGTATAAACTTTTATATTATAATTACCATTACTAAACAAAATAAAATAAAGTGAATATAAGAGAGGGTTTTAATAAAAAAAAAAAATATATATATATAAATTTGATCTAATTGTTTATTAATATTTTGTTTATATATATTTCTCAAGGTCAATAAACAAACTGTTTACTATATATTTTTGTATTAATTTGTTTGGCCGTAAATGGTTAACTCAGTTGTACTACAGTTCTTTGCCAAGGTAATGTCAACAAAAGTTTTCCTTTTTTTTATTTAATTCATAATGTGCAGTTTTTAAAGTTACCTGTACGATTAAAACATTTATTTGTTCCCGTCTGGCACAACCATGAAAGCAAATAACCAAGAATTCATAGTAGATATGAATGAATCGTGGTTGGAAAATTAAAAACAATATACGTTTAATAATAAACCACATTATAATAAGCAATCCAAAAATATGATCAACTGAACAAATTAAAATAGCATCGTTACAGAGTTTATGTCTACAGTAAATACAAAATTATAACGAGCTAATGGTCTTTGAAATGGACTGTCACTTACGGTACCAAAAACAAATGCATGCCTAAATATTAAGTCAAGCCTTTAATGCTCTGTTCATATTGATATGCGTAAAAAAGGCCGAAAACACTACTTCCTAGTACACTTAAAAGCCATATATTTATAATAAATGTATAATCAAATGTATCCACCTACACTACAGGAAAACCCAAATAATTAACACACTTATGGCAAAAATTTAATACGATTCCAAACTTAGGAAAATCTAACAGAAACACATTAAAATAAAAACCTAGCAATGGGCAAATATTTTATACAGTAATCTGTTTTCATTTACTTCCCAACGAGTCACTATGGAGGTTGGTGAGCGAAGCGAGCAGAAGTTGAACCCTAGAATAAATATAACAATTCCTGACCGAGTGACATTGAATAAACGTAGAGACAAATCTACAATTATTCTCAATTCAGATACAAATACGAACATTTAAAAGTATATTCTTATAATGCACACCGAGAAGGATTTTGCTAAATTTTACTTTAAAGCGTAAAAATAATGATAATTCGAGGGTTCACTGCCAGACCTACATCAGATAATACTACTGTTATTATCAAAAACTGCGCAACACATGCTTGTTTACCTCCATTAACATATATAGCAACAAAATTAGCAATTTTACAAGGAACATTATAGTTCCTTAGTTATTTAGTCCATTAGTTATTTATGAACATTATAGTGTTTTATTCTTAACAACCAACTGCTCTTTTAGGTTAGGTTGACAAAATAAAACAAACACAAAAAAATCTACAAAAACTGATTACTGTATTATCAAAATTCAAACATCTGGAGTTTCATATTATAAATAAAACAGCATCGTTGTTATTGTGTACTGGCATCATTGTTATTGTGTAATGGCATCATTGTTATTGTGTACTGGCATCATTGTTATTGTGTACTGGCTTCGTTAATATTGTCAAATGGAATCTTTGTTATTGAGTTTACTTAATTATTTCTAAGTAAACTATTTATAATTAGCCTAATAAAACTTGTTTGTTTTAAAAACCAGATTCATAAAATTCCTAAATTGCGAAACAAGAATCTTCAATAAGGTTTACAAGAAAGTAAGACACATCTAAAACATAAACTCTTATACTACAAGTATTAAAATAGAAAGACTGTTGATTCTTTGGAAAGCATTCGTTTATGTTACTCACAACTTAAAATGAAAACTTTAAACAAACATGTATCTATTTTAAGAGAGGAATTTTTAAGTTGTCGGCGTTTGCTGAACAATTTAGTTTTATTGATGTGTCATAAACATTTCGACTATCGCCCATTCCTTTAAGTTATCTGCGTTCATTTCCATCATTCATAGAATAACGTGAATTATAAATGTATATTTTACAAAAATAAGACATAAAATATGTAAATATTTTACATACAGTAATGTGCGTGACAAAACTGCTATCGTGTCCAGTCGAAACACTGATTGAAGATATACTTCGCATTGTTATTACACTCATTGAACATTACACAATATATTTATATAGTTTACACATCATAGCAGTTTAGGTCTGATCAGCTGATCATCGAGTTGTGTTAGTGCAGTGTAAGGTGCTCAGAATTTTAGAGTTTTTAGCGAATTACCATAGGAAAGATAAGCTATTGCAGTGACTCTTATATATATATATATGTGTGTGTGTGTGTGTAAATATTTTACGCCCGATAAGACCGATACACGTTGGTTTCCTACGTCGGGTTGACGAGTTCATTAGCCGAAAAAAAACAACAACACGTTTTTTAAATAGAAGTACAAATTGTTTAAAGATTTGTGTTACTAGATTGAAAATGTTTTCTGATTTATATCTATAAATTATGATTATAATGCATATTTAGTTTTTTACACTATTTTATAACCTGTCCAGCCCCCAGAAACGATCTAAACGTAAAATTCCATACAAAACCTGGTTCAAATCCACGTGAGTTATTTTACAGTAGATACAGCTTCTGATTAAATTGTGACAACCGGGATGTTTGACCATTACGAGCGAAGCAAAACAGTCCATCATCGTTAGCCGCAAGGTCGACGTGCAAACTCGATCGAGGTTTTGAACGAAGCAGAGAGTGAACCGGTTGTGGGTGATCAGATACACACGAATTCTACTAACATGTTTTGTACACGAAGTCAGCTATTCAACGCCTTTGTGAGTAGACCAATTACCGAAATAGATGGTTGAAACCCTAAATCGTATAAACTTAATTTTGAAAATTCGTTAACTCAAGCGGTTCAGCTGCGTGATCGAATTATTTTTCACTTCATGAAGTCAAACTTGCCCTGTATAGTTTAGCCATTCGCTACAAGATGGATCTGTTGTAGTGAGTTTTTACAAAAGTATTTTTAATACACAGTAGATTGCGTGCTTCGCACCCAAACACCCATATTATTGGTATTTTAAATACACAATGCATTGCGTGCTTAGCACGCCAACCCTCGTATTGGAAGTATTTTTATACACAGTACATGACGTGCTTCGTACGTCAACCCACATATTGGGAGTAATTCAATACAGAATGCATTGCGTGCTTCTCAGGCCAACCCCCGTATTGGGAGAATTGTTATTATACAGAGCATTGCGTGCTTCTCACGCCAATTTTAAACCTATGTGCTTTGGACGCACATGTACGTCCGCTTTAAAATATTAGCGATTATTACGTAGACAGTTTTAAAAATAAAAAATAAAGTAATGTCATTTAGGCTAAAAATAAAAAAAATAAAAATGGTCAGCTCCTAGCATATAAAATGAGAAATTTGCGTATTATTGAACGTGTTAACAGGAATTAGAAGTTACAAGTAAAGTGACTTGCAACACATGCATCCCTTGGCTTCTAAGCTAAACAGCTCTTCTACGAAGTAGTTGTTTTTTCACCACTTGATCTCAGCACATGATAGACTTACAGTTATATTCTTTGTCAACAAACATTTAGTGTTGAACTAAACACAAACATAAAGTGTTGAAGAGCCAGTTCCTGCATTTAACTCCATTATTAAAAAAATGTCACTTGTACCCCTTAATAATGTAACGCTTCTCAACCCTTCATATGTAATATAGTTTTTAATGGTAGCCCAAAACGTGTTTAGTTGACCATGATATGTGCTTATTGACCACTCGTGACCTTAGGTCTCACCATATGAGTCAGTTCAATAGATCATCTTTTCGATGGACATTCGGTAATAACGAAACCAACCATGTAATTACTAAACATTTTTCGTGTATCCTCCACAGCTATGTAAGTCAGGTCTTTATAA
>JAGFPH010007833.1:49290-61596 GCA_018207615.1 Philaenus spumarius | reverse complement strand
GGGGGGGGGGGCAGGTAGAAGCCTAAAGAGAGAACAAAGAGTCCAGCTGACAATCAGAAAAGGTCCAGACTCTTTATACAATATTGTTGGGGTAAACCCTTCATTTTAGTGTACTCGGTCGGGTCTCTGTCATACAATCCCAGATCCTTCTCTCTCAGAAACTATTGTCGATTCAAAATCGTGAAAAATAGCTGTTGTGTTAAAGATATTTACTCTTAATATTGTGTACAGTAGTCTATTTACGGTTTGGTTTCTTAAATCAAATTTACAAAAATACTAGGATACATTTCTCCAATCCAGATGAGCAGCTTCGAAATAAAGTCATGAAATAAAGATTCGAAGATTAATCTGTGAGTTTAATGGAAGTTTAGATTGGGTTTGACTAACGCAATCCGAAACCATCGGTGTTGGAGTGGAGTTAAATGTCATCTCAGGATATCCTCAATATCTGGAGTCATTCGAGTGGAGTCGGGTAGGTTCAAGTTGGTAATTATATCGGTGTGAATTACATCGTTAATTTAGAAAATCAGTTTTGCCAAACGTCCAAATCAAAAACTAAATTTTGAAAGTGGTAGTTTCTGTATAGTATAACTAGTAGTTCTGTGAACAGTAGACCTCGCTCGTTAAAATAACAAATGTGGTTTAGAGCAAGCACAAGGTTTAGCCAATACAACATTATTAACGAATTTCCATAGGAAAAATGAGCTATTGCAGTGGCCCTTATGGCGAGACCCAAGGTCGGGAGTAGCAAATGAGCACCGATTATGGTCCCCAGAACACGTTTTGGGGTGTCATTAAAATTCATACATATGTATGTATATTATGTGTTCGCACTCTAGCGGCCGCATTTTAAGTCCGATTTGGTCCAAATTTGGTACACGTGTTGGTTGTCTATGTCGCTCGGACGAGTTCGTTAGCCAAAAAATCCAACAACCGGAAGTACGTTTTTTGACCGAAAGTAACTATTTTTTGACATTTTTACTATGAGAATGAAATTTTTTAGAGTTTTTTCTAAAAATATAAATGTAGGATGTTATTCTGCACATTTTGTTTTTTACGCGACCTTATATTTTCCCCAAAATCGACCAAGACGTAAAATACCATAAAAGTACCCGGTTCGAAGCCAAGTGATGCAAACTTGCGAGGCCACTAGGCGCAAACAAATTCTATTAATATATTGCGTACACACAGACAGCTGTTCAACGCCTTCATGAGTAGACCTACTTCCCAAATTGTTGGTTGAAACCCTAAAATATAGGCATATAAACTTAATTTTGGAAATTTGCTCAACTCACGTCAGCGGTCCAGCTGCGTGGTCGAATTATTTACAATTACCGCGTTTCTGGGATTTCTAGTTCTCGTTTTTATTTCTTTTCTTGAGCTTTAACTGCTAAAGATTTTCTTTTAGAGGCATTGTGTTTTATTTAGGTTAATAATGCGTAAGATAGCTAAAAATATCGCGTTATAGAGGGACAACATACAATTAAATATTTACATACTTAAATAACTCAAACTTAACAATGTTATCATAAGTTAACTTAAGTTCATATCATATTCCAAAATTAGAAATAATGAAAACAAACGATGTTAAAACGTCGTGATAGTGATCTCAACCCATGTACCAACACTTTCCACGGTGTCCTACGGTCATTTTTTTGTATGTCCTTTATCGCCGCGAGGTTTCATTTGTTTCATCGCATTTTGTAATTCAAGTAAAGCTAAGTCAAATACTTTTATGAAATTTAAAATGATAATTTACAGGTATACAGTTCAATTCTTTGATTTATCCTCTACACTTTCTTATAATAATATGTCATTTTTGGGCAAATGATATATTCCTAAATTACCTAGTTTTGTTAGCAGTCTTGTAGTAGGAACATAAAAACTGGTGTTTTCAAAATAAGAAATTTGAAATTGATAAATATTTTTTTACAATTATATTTAGAACTAAATTACAAAACTTTTTTACATTTACGAAAAAAATTACAATAATTTTTACTACTTTTTATGTAGGCCTAAAGTTAAACATTTTCCTACCGTTACTAAACGTGATTGTTTCTTGAGCTAATAACTTTCTTAATTTTACTTCAATAATTTTTTTACTGTCATATATGAATTCTTTTAACTTTTATCTACAAAAAAGCTATGGGACACTTTTGAATTGGTTTAGAATAAACGTATAAAAACATGGTTGAAATACAAAAACTTGGACGATTTTTAACTAATTCGCAGTTTACGGCCATTTTGTGAGCTTACCGTTAGAGATAAGGAAAAAAATCAAGAATACAATTTTGTTTCAAATTTTGGCAAAATGTTATTAGTTTTTAAATTCGACTTACGGTTAAGCCACAAACTGGCTTTGGAAAAAAGCTTACACTGAGAGAAACGGTCCGGCCGCCATTTTTATTTTATTTAAGGGGTTAAAAATAAAAAATGGAAATAAACCGTGTATATACGGTACATGACTCGGCCTAGGAATAAGAAAAATTTATGAAAAAAATCATCAATATCTGTCATGGCGTTTTTTCGTAATCGTGAGACAGGCACACAGACGAAATGCCGAACGGTCGAGTTAAAACGGAGACCTCGCTTACGTTCGGTCAATGATACGACTTATTGGAATACTTTAGAATTTTGAGTAAAAACAGT
The DNA here is from genome assembly GCA_018207615.1 of Philaenus spumarius. NCBI lineage: Eukaryota > Metazoa > Arthropoda > Insecta > Hemiptera > Aphrophoridae > Philaenus > Philaenus spumarius. Next base: position 58,947 of record JAGFPH010007833.1, on the reverse strand, counting down.
TGGTGACACTTCAAAATAGATGGAAATAGGGGAAACATTATTTACACGAGGACTTGTCGTTGAAGTAATGCAGGAGGTTAGAGAAACTAAGAAGTGATTTATTATAGTGATTCATATGGTGTGATCTAAGATCGGGACAGGTCCATGAGCACCGATCATGGTCCCTAGGACACGTTTTTGGTGTCATTAAATGTGTTTGTATATACGTATTTATGTGTTCGCACCACTCTAACGGCCACATTTTAAGTCCGATTTCCATTTCAGAGATTTTACTAATTTTATTAAACTATTCATTGTATTAACATTAAAAGATTAAGCCTATGATGTATAAACCCAATTAAAATCCACTAAATTAGCAATGCTATTGTAGCCTAGTCGGCTAAAGCGCTAGTCTATGGGGATGGACTCTGCTGGTTCGAATCTCGGCAAGACCAGAACTTTTTCAAGCTGACGGAATAGAGCGTTTCACATTAGAGCGTGACGGTCGTTTACTAGAGCGTGACGGTAAAATCCGATTTACCCCCAGCAACAAGACAACTATAGGCCTATACTTTGCTATTTAACAACAACAGTCTTTATCTAGGCCTACAAATGCTGACGAGGATTTTTAACTCGGTAAATGTGTACAATATAGTTTATAAGGATTATAAAACTGTAGGCCTACTTGTTAAAATTTTGTATTCATATTCATTTAATATGCTATCTAAATAAGGATACAAATATTATCTTTTAATTGCGTTCTAACTTCATACTGATAGATCGAATGATTTAGAAATTATTAATATTATAACGAAGAAATTAATAATCGCATATAAGAATTAATCTTGGAATATGTTATACGAAGATGTACGAATGTGTCCGAAGCTAAACGAATAGGTTCTCTTCTTTAAACTTGTAAAAATGAATATTTATATTTATATTGATGATAAAAGGTTGTATTTATATTCATTTTATAACCGCAAAGTAAATATTATAACGTAAATACAGCCTACATCAGTTCTTTAACTCATATTGATTGAAGTTGTAAGCTTAACCCCAAAGTATAATCTACGCTTGGTTTTGTTTTGGTATTCTAGATGCTGGGTGTGAAATCGGCTGTTATATTATATTGTTACTCACTTTTACACTTGCTTTTATAGGAGTTGATTAACAAACAAAAAGCAAACACAAACAACAATCTAAGAAAATGCTTACTTTATGCATAATACAATTTTATATTAGGCCTACGATGAACCAAAACACGTTTATTTGTAACCAATTTTTCACATGTACAATAAGGTAATTATTTTTCACAATCAACAGTTTTTTTTAGGTTATTTTAACTTAAAGCAATTTAAAGCAATCGAACACAAAATTCAACGGAAAATGCTTACTGTATTATAATTGAGTGAAAACATCTTTTGTTACATATTATAAATAAAACATCTGATATGGATCAAAAGATTAAACATAATTGTAATTGTATCCTTTGCGGATGATTCTGCTATAGTATCAACGGGGAAAAATTGGAGTGAAGTAGAAAGTAAGATGAATAGTTACCTTTATGAAGTAAGCAATTGGCTGGCTTTAAATAAGTTATCATTAAACATAGATAAAATGATTTATATAACTTTTGGAAGCTTCTGCTCCAGTGTTCCTCACAGCTTAAACATCAGTGTCAATGGGAAAAATATACTTAGAGTCGAATCATGCAAATATTTAGGTACCATTTTTGATTATAATATGAAGTAAGATAAACATATTGAATATATACTAAATAAAACAAAATTTTTAGTTTTTATATTTTATAAACTCTTTAAAATATTGAAGACTGAAAATTTGATGATGATATATTACGCCTTATTTCATAGCATAATAAGCTATGGTATAACGTTGCATGGGGTGGAGCATATTCTAATACTTTAAAATTATTACAAAATTATCAGAATAAATTACTAAAAATTGTAAATAAAGGAAAATTTAATTCTAATAACCATATAAATTTCGATAACATTTTTTCTCTAGAATCATTAAAATATCATTACGAAGATTTAAAAGATAAATATATACATTCGAATAGTATCACCCGTAATAGAAGTATTTTAATTCCTAAAAGATGTAAGACTATTAGTATTAAAAATAGTCTTATTAGGGCAATAAGCATTTTCTACTCCCTACCTAATGAGTTAAAAGTCCTAAAAACTGAACATGGAAAAAAAAACAAATTAAAAAATAGGTTGCTGCAAATTTTAATTTATGCTAGATTAAGACAATGCAATATATTTTTGACTTTTTTCTGTTGAATATTGAAAATGTATAACATTTTATTAATTATTATATTATTGATGTTATAATTCAAATCTTTCCGAAATGTAAAATTACTAGTTTTAAATTTTAGCTATAATTTTTTTAACCCTGCCACTAACAGGTAGTTGTTTTACATCTGTGGATTTATGTAATATGTCACATATATATTATGTATTTTTTTGGGTAATAAATAAATAAATAAATAAATTTTAGGTTAGGCCTACAATGAACAAAACACGTTTATTTGCAACCAATTTAACAAATTTAAAATCAGGTAATAATTATTATTTTTCGCAACTAACAGTTTTTTTTAGATTAGGTAAAAGCAAACATAAGGCTTACTGTAAGACTGTAAGTCAAACATCTGGTGTTACATATTATATCGTTTCCTTTAGTTGGTAATATCAACATTTGTTTAAAATGTTCATTATTGATTATTTAAATATTAATTGGGAAATTACAACGCCTGCCGCAATTGTAATTATTGGGGTTGGTCGTGTCCCTGTCTTAAATTACCTATGGATAGATCACCGCTGAATTTCCATTTCCGTGAAAATATCTAAGTTTATAAGTAGTCATCCCGCCCCTTTAGGTCTAACATGGGCTCTTATGGGACTACGATTTAGCCAATCAGAGAGCCGCATTTGGTCACGTGACCCTGGGGGTGAGTGTGGTGGTGGGTGTGGGGGTGGGTTTTTTACCTCTCCGCCATTTTGTTTCCGCCATTTTGGCAGCCATTTTTTTTTTTTTTGTAAAAATTATAAAATTGAATGTCCGTCGAGAAGCGTCGTCGTTGTGCGTCGTCGAACATGGGAAGCGTCGTTGTTGTGCGTCGTCGAACATGGGAAGCGTTGTTGTTGTGCGTCGTCTTTGTTAGAAGGATTTCCGTAAAGGACTACACAAAACAAGTTTAAGCACTGTTTGAACTGCGCAGGTACTTGTACATAATATTTTATAGCGATCCGAATCAACCCTTCTTTGACCCAAACGTGTGTTACGTCGTTGTCTACCAAGTTAATAATTCTCTTTTGCAGCCGATAAACGGGAAAATTTAAAGACTGTAGTAGTAGACCAAAACGACCTGGTGATCGGAAAAATTTAAAATCCGTCGATCGCAGACATCTTGTCACAGCCAATACAGGGTGTTCCAAAACGCCTTTGTGATCGGAAAAATTTGTATGCGCGTCGTTAAACGACGTCATCTACTCTACGTGAATCATGAGCTGTACAAATGTGTAAAGTGGCGGGAAGAAAGGTATTGCACCTATAACGAAATCAAAGCTAATTATATCAAAGCTAATTAGACTAACTATCTAGATTAAAAAGGCAGACCAAAACAAACAGTTTATAAAAATACATTTTTAATTATAATAAATTTCTATTGCATCGTTTTTATTACATGGTAATTTAACGTCATACGATACAGGGTGTCCCTAAATTCTTAAAAGCGATATTATTTTTATACGAACGCTCAGAACATCGTAAAAATGTTAAGGTAATAGACAGTCTGTGCTAAAGAGAGATAAAAATACGGGACTGCATAAAACTGCATTCCAAGACTTGCGTAATAAACAAGCTGTACAGAGCCATAAAAATACAGGTCTGCATAAAACCGCATTCTTAGACCTGCATTGCCTCCTGGCAAATAAAACAGTGTTGAGGTGTTGTACTTTGTATCTAGCTATCGACCAGAGAGGTAAGACTGTTTACTTTATTTAGAATTTAAATTAAAGGTTTTCAATCAAAATTCGTAGGCACATTTGTAAACTTGTACCGTAACTTAAATATATAATATTTATTATTCAATTTGTTTTCATGTTAGAACAATTATTTATTGAAAATAAGGATAAATATTGACAACTTACAAATAAAACAACCCACAAATCATATGTCTGTAAATGCTTCATTTTAAAGACTTTTACAACACATTGTAAGATTGTATGTGAAATACAAACTCAAAACTTAGATAACTATTTTAGAAAACTGTTTTAGACTAAATATTAGGTTATAAAATGTTCGAACTTATACGAATACATTTTAATTTCATCAACTCCATCCTTAGCCATATTGGGTAATATCTCGGGGCATTATCTGTTTGTATGTCTAAGATTGTATGCAAAATACAAACTCAACACTGTAGATAACTGTTTTAGAAAACTGTTTTCAAGACTAAATATTAGGTTATAAAATGTTTGAACTTATAAGAATACATTTTAATTTCATCAACTCCTTTCTTAGCCGTATTGAGTAATATCTCTGGGGAATTATGTGTTTGTATGTCTTAAATTACATACTATATTTAGCTCTTAGTTATAGTTAAACCTTATATAGGGTAACCCAAACTCTCAGAAAACCTTTTATAGTGCCTCTTTTAGTTGTACGAAAAAATTAGAACGTTCTTTTGAATATTTTTAAAATGGTTAGTGCTTAGGGTTTTCAATCTCAATACCGTAAACTTTTTAAAATACAGAAACCTAAAAATTACATTTTTAATACCGAAACTTTTTTCAAAAGATAATCAGGATATTACCATTAACCTACAAGTGCGCGTCTCCTTTTGTTACGCGAGTACACGGGTTCGTTCGCAAACCTATCGATAAAAACAAAAGTTAGTATAACGGTCAAACACAATCTTGCGTTGCGATAGGACTATAAATATTTTGTCAAAGGTAATTGTTTAGTATATTACGAACATTGTAAATCATAGTTTTATAAAGTTTTAAACACATTATTGAATCATATATTTATTATATTTTATACTTAAGCTTACGATACATACAAAGGGTATGTAACAGAGTAGCTCAGGCAGTTTCAAATTAATATAAAGCCAACTATACAACGTAAATGTTTTATAATTCTAATATTTTAAATAATTTGCAAATAAATATTTTAGTCTTAATATAATTTAGAGTTTTACAAATTTGTATCTAAGATGATGCTAGAATTTTTATACTGTTAGTTGAGCTTACCAATACATAATTTCACAAATATATTTCGACCACATACGCTAAAACAACTGTACGTATTCAATCATTATTTACTAATCTATTTACACCGTAAAACTATCGGTTGATAGGGTTGATGCATAGAACACCCCGAAGGTAATTAGCAGTATTACACTAATACCTGTCAAATGCGGGAAATATTACAAATTAAATTTCCCTGGGACATTTCGGCTCCCCGTACACTTACGGGTTAAAATTGTACTGTATAAGGTGTAAAGTTATTTCCAGAGAGTTTGGGAACACCCTGTATAAACACCAAATATCTTTTACAGACAAATATTATTTCTTCTAGATTACAATTTGGCTGCTTACATAATTCAAAATGCGTATTTACACATACAGTGACGTCACTCCGTACGCTACCATAACAAGACTTTCGAAACCCAAATCCAACCTTTGTACTTTTTACTACCCAGATAGGAAGAAGTTTTGCGGAAATTATTGTAGTAGGACTTCTAAGCACGGGGATGTATTTAATAGAAGATGTTGGCGCCACAAGAGACGTGGAGGATACAGTAGAAGTTTACCGCCCGTGGTTATACTGCTAATTACTTCAGGTCGTAGGATATACAACAGGGAAGCTTGGATAAAGTTTCTACGCGCGAGTGAAAATAACGGCGTACCGTTTGAGCTAGTTATTTACAACGAACACATGCTGAAAGGCACCGTACGTCATTCACAAAATTTAATCTCGCGTTTTAGACCCTTCCCTGATTTTTTCGATCATACCGTTACACCCGGTCACGGAGACATAAACTATACCCAAGTTTATCTGGATATGCTGCAATACGGTTGTTCATTACCTTATGCATCGAGGTGCGTAGTAGTAACGGAACGGACTATACCTATTCGCGATCCGGTTTACGCCTATAAGCTATTGCTCGGTTCAAAGTGTTGTGTCGACGTGAGTTATAACGTAAAGTTCGGACCGGCTCCTAAAGACCTGCCGCGCCAAATGCGGGGGAAACATTTTGAAGCAGTAAACAATAAGGCGCAGGGAATGTTTACGGTCGAGTTTCTTAAACTAGCTTTGTCCACTGTGCCGAACCAATGCGCGCATTTCGGTCTATCGTTCGACGGTCGAAAATATTCCATCGTCGATCCGATACAGCTAAACGCGTGGCGCGAATTTACCGGGGCAAATTTAGACGAGTTTCTCTTGTTAAACTCCTTCCTGTTGGACACAACCGCGTATAGGCCTATAGCCGAGCTCAAGCTATACATACAAGACGCACCTTCAGATGACTATCTCGTTGTGGCTGAGATACCCGAGTGGCGCGGTAATGTAAAACGAACATTTGTATTCGTCGACGTAAACAAAGTGAACGACATTCCATATTTCGATAATCATATGCGCAACTATTGGAAGGGAAAAGGTAAAATGTTTAAAGTCTCGGCAGGTTATGTAGTGGACTATCTGTTAAAGAATAAACAGTACGCGCTCTTTTTGAGATCGATAGAGTTACCTTAAATATAAAATTAATACAGACAATAAAGAAATAAGTGATGGTGGTTTGGAAGTGCCTGCTATGAATAGAACGTAAACCTTATCTTTTTAACTTATTTTGCGGTCAACTGGTTCTAGTGTTAGCCGCTAAGATAAAGCTTAGTACAGTACGCTTTTAAACCGTGCCCGCGGCAACGTTAGAAATCATTTTGACTACTCTAGTTTTCTCCACGAAAACTGAGCCGAGCTTCAATAACACAGTCAATTAACACTCTTAGCAGCGATGTAAAATTATGAAACTTTCACGGGTAAGCAGATAAAAACCATACGGTTCGTATGATGTAAAAGAAAATCCATTACAAAACCTATTTCATATTATAAAAATCAATATTACAACAATGTACTTTAATAATGACATGAAATTTTCACACCGCTGAAAAGTTTTTTATTCTTTAGTCTGAGCTAAAGTGTTCGCGAGAAAGTTTTAGATAAAGATTCAAATTAAATATTTTATTTCAAACATTTTTTCGATTGACTTACGGTTTGACACGGATGTCTGGAGTTAGATTCCGGAGAAAACTTCCTGCCTGGGGGAAGTAGGCCTACATGGTGTCTGGCATTTACCTTAATCACAGTATTATTCGAATACTCGAACAAGAGACGAGTAGTCTATGACTAATTCAAGTAGTTTTTATTTCAATAATTGTATTCGAATAATTATTCAATCATTTTTGTTTATTCGAAGCTAGTGGAACTGTCTGTGCAATCCCTCCCCGCTACACAGCTACCCCACCGAGCGATAGTCAAGCCGAGGGCACGGATAAAAATCGTACTGTACATATTCTACGACAATAGGTTATTACAAATATATATATAGTACTGATTTTAATTTAATGAAATTATTTTACAGTTTAGAGTATAAATCTAAACATATAAAAATATTTACATTTAATCGAAATTAAAGGTTACAAATAATCGTTATTTCTAAAATAATAAGAAATGTCACTCATATGATAGAAAAGACTAAATTATTTGCTATTTAACATAAACCATTTCTGATAAAGTAGGTCATTTAGAAGTATGATTCACGTATCTAATCAGTTTAGGCTCCACTATAACTATGCATTTGTTATCACAGCGTTAACCTTTATTTAACCTTTTCAGTTAAGATTCAATCATGTCTATTCATGTATAATTTCATTATAACTGAATCACTACTGCTTACCTACATTCGAAATGCGTTGCTAGCTCAATAGGTTTTATTCTTAGTTTTCGTACCGCGCGTTTTAGCATAAGGTCTTATAAGCAGGGTATACGTCTAAACATAATTGATCGAGCGTAAGCGAGGTAACCGTTTTAAGTCGGCCGTTCGACATTCCGCTTGTGTTTTGCCTCGCAATTATGGCCAAACGCCTTGACCAATTTTGATGATTTTTGTATGAATATTCCTTATTTCTAGACCAAGCCATGTATATACGGTTTTTTCATTTTTAAACCCTTAAATAAAATAAAAAATGACGGCATGGCCGTTTCTCTCAGTGTAAGCTTTCTCCAAAGTCAGTTTGTGGTTTAACCGTAAGTAGGATTTAAAAACTAATAACATTTTGCTAGTAGCAAATTAAATTTTAATCAAAATTGTATTCTTGATTTTTGCCGTATCTCTACCGGTAAGCTCATAAAACGGCCGTAAACTTTGAATTTGTTAAAAATCCTCCAAGCTTTTGTATTTCAAGCATGTTTTCATGCGTTTATTCTAAATCAATTCAAAAGTTTTCCATAGCTTTTTTGTAGATACATGCTTAAAGAATTCATATATGACAGTAAAAATTATTGAAGTAAAATTAAGAAAGTTATTAGTTTAAGAATCAATCACGTTCAGTAGCGAGAGGAAAATGTTTAACTTTAGGCCTACATAAAAAGTAGTAAAAATTTTTCATAAATGTAAAAACGTTTCGTAATTTAGAAATAGAATTGTATAAAAATATTTATCAATTTCAAATTTCTTATTTTGAAAACACCAGTTTTATGATCCTACTACAAGACTGCTAACGAAACTATTATAGTTTTGAATAGTAATTTAGGAATATATTATTTACCCAAAAATGCCATATTATTATAAGAAAGTGTAGAGGATAAATCAAAGAATTGAACTGTATACTTGTAAATTATCATTATTTTATAAAAGTATTTGACTTAGCTTTACTAGAATTACAAATGAGATGAAACAAATGAAACTTCGCGGTGGATAAAGGACATACAAAATTACCATAGGGCACCGTGCGAAGTGCGGAACATGGGTTGAGATCACAATCAAAACGTTTTAACATCGTTTTTATTATTTCTAATATTTGAATCGAAGTGCGGAACATGGGTTGAGATCACAATCACAACGTTTTAACATCGTTTTTATTATTTCTAATATTTGAATATGATATGTAGCTGTAAATACATTGTTAAGTTTGAATTATATAAGTATGTAAATATTTAATTGAATGTTGTTCCTCTATAACGCGATATTTTTAGCTTTCTTACACATTATTAATCTAGATAAAACACAATGCCCAATAAAAGAAAATCTTTAACAATTAAGGCTCAAGAAAAGAAATAAAAACGAGTACTAGAAACCCCAGAATCTCTGGAATTGTAAATATTGTTTCACTGGATAAACCTTGTGCTTACTTCTAAAAACACACTATTTTTAATCAAAGCTCAAAAACACATTTGTTATATCAACAAGCGAGGCATACTGTTCGCAGAACTACTATTGTACTAAACGGGATATTTGAAAATTTTGTTTTATTTGTTACTGAAAGGAATGATATGTTAATGAATGTAAATACTTTAACGGGAGATTATATATTTATTAAAGAGAGATTTTAACATACGCACTGTACGAAGAGGTCAAAGTAAGTGTACAAT
>JAGFPH010007833.1:24467-38448 GCA_018207615.1 Philaenus spumarius | reverse complement strand
TCCGATCACCCGGTCGTTTTGGAACACCCTGTATAGGCTGTAATATAGCGATAAGATGGCGAACTAGGTGACGACAGATTATAAAAGTAACAACGTCGTTTAACATCGAGGATACAACGCACATACAAATTTTTCCGATCACCCGGTCGTTTTGGAACACCCTGTATAGGCTGTAATATATCTATAAGATGGCGAACTAGGTGACGACAGAATATAAAAGTAACAACGTCGTTAACATCGAGGATACAATGCACAAAAAAATTTTCCGTTTACCCAGTCGTTTTGGAACACCCTGTACATATAGGAGATGTCCGACAACACTCACCCCCACCCCCACACCCACCTCCACCCCCACACCCAGGGTCACGTGACCAAATGCGGCTCTCTGATTGGCTAAATCGTAGTCCCATAAGAGCCCATGTTAGACCTAAAGGGGCGGGATGACTACTTTTATAATAATCTGTTTGATTTCACTTCACCATGGGTAGCCGCGGTGATTGGCGAGCGAAGCGATTTCAACTATAAATCCTTTTAATTTTGTCAATCTCTGCTCAGCTCTGTTCTGAAAAATGTACCCAAACACAGCCCTAATATGCGGGAAGACAATAATTCTTAACACATTAGTAAAAATTTCATCAAAATCCGATAAGTAGAGTTTTAATTACCGTAACTCATACTTTCCCAGTTTATAGTATAGAAATGATTAAACCAAATTTAGTAACAAATTAACTACTTTAAATAGAACTACTCTAGTCAAATAATTTCAAAATTTCCGTAATTGTATTCGGTATCAACATAAATACACAAAAACTGCCTGATTTTAATTAAATTATCCAGCCAAGAATGACAGGTGGCAAGAGAAGTGGAGAGGGAAACATAAGACAGCTCTGTTGCAGCTTCGATGACGTCAGCCAATGCCTTCTTGATTCCTTATCTTTGGACTTTGAACTATTATACACATAAGGCCTAGGGACTTGTTCTACCTTTAGTTTACCGCTGAACAAAACGTTTATCCGTGTTTTTAGTATAGGTTCGAGAGTGTCAACTAAATGTGTGCCTTTATAATGTATTGTTTGCGATTAAATTGTGTTTACAGCCATTTATGAACATTTTTAATACCTTTTTATAAACATGTTTGATTTAGGTAAGCAGTTTTAGGCAATTTTATTCTTATTACTTGTAAAGATGCGTATTGATATATTAATTTTGTTTGTAAGTAGCTCATTTTGGTTTATCATTTTATAACCTACAAATAATGTAATTGTTAAAACGGCGTACGAATTACGTATCTTACTTTGGAGCAAATTTACTATTCGACCCTAGGCTAACCTACGGCAACGAAATGCAAGAATAATAAATAAAAAAATAGCTTAAAGGTTCTAACCTATAGTATTTAGTCACAGTATGTTTACCTGTATTCAACATTTAACAGTAGAATGTAAAACAAAGTCATTGTCGAATAGTAGTCTATTTACGCCCTTACGTTTAAACTGTAGGGCTAACCTATTATTTTAGTTTATAGCGTTAAAAAATATTTGTGCCTATGAATAACTTGATCTAGTTTATTTTGCAAATGTTAAGTTTGTATAAAACATTATTTATATTTCTAGAAACAAATATCGTCACATTGAGAGAAACCTAACGTTGCGACTGAGTAGGGCTGTTAATAATGTAACTTTGTTAATTTATGTTTTAAATTAGTGGAGACCCCTGAGTGATTCTCACGCCAACCCCCTTGTTACCACCACCCTATCTATGCTAATTTTATAAAGAGGTAAAATTTGTTTGTTTGGTTGTATGTAGGGGGTAATCTCTGGAACTACTGAACCGATTGAAAAAATAGTTTTACTAATAAAAACCTACACTATCCCTGAGTAACAAAGGCTATAATTTATTTTGATAAAATCCTTTTACTTTCTCACTATACTATAGTACGGTATAGAGAAAGTATAGTGATCGCAAAAAAAAATCGATGTTGAGATTTTTGTGGAAATATCCGTTTTGGGACCCCCTGAGTCCAAAAAGTGGTTTTTACAAAATGTCTGTCTGTATGTCTGTATGTCATGTATGTATGTCTGTATGTAGACAAAGCTAGAGAGAAAACTATTCGATCGATTTCAACCAAATTTGCACCAGACATGTAAAGTACGCCTGTATAGATGCACGAAAAAGGGTTTTGAACAATTTTGAAAAACAACCCCCTTTTTGGCCAAAAAACACCCAAAAAATCTGTTATTATTTTTTTATTAAAAAACGGCTCTAACGATTTTGATAAAATTTGGCTTATTTGTAGGCTTTAATGTGCCCTACCATATACAGAAACCCGCATCTTTGTAAAAATTCTCGTTTAGCTAATAATAATAATAATAACTGTTTTTGGGGGTTTTTTGGCCATAAAGCGGGTTGTTTTAAAAAAAATTTCAAAACCATTTTACGTGCATCTATGAAGACCTAATTGACGTGTTTGGTGCAAATTTTTTTGAAATCGATCGAATAGTTTTCTCTCTAGATAATAATAATATTTATTAGTTAATCTCCAACTTTAATAAAAAAACACTCCTACCCCACCCTACAAGTCACAGTGAATCTGTTTAGTAATTTAAATAAATGTATTTGTGAAAAAGTATGTGCCAGTTCCTGGTACCGTTTATTTATTTTACTATTTGTAAATTTAGTCGGAAAGAAATCTTACGTCAGGCCTAGACCGATGAAACATCACATGTATTTACATTTATTACCATAGCAACCAATTGAATAAAATAACAGATACAACAGCTGTTTGCTCCAATATTTCCATTAACAGTTGATTTCAAACTTTGAAGCAATTTTTAAATTTCTACCTTTTAGGTTAGGTTTTTATTAAAGTGTAGACCTGAGCCTTGCTGGTTCTTTTAAACTTTATTATAACTTTTGTTATAAAATTACGAAATAATTTTATTTGAACATTTAACTCTATTCACCATCTTAGTTTTGGGTTTATTATTAATAATATTATAAAGAGGTAAAATGTGTTTGTTTATTTGTTTCTATGAGTGGGGGGGGGGGATAATCTCTAGAACTACCGAACCGATTGAAAAAATAGTTTTACTAATGAAAAGCTACACTATCCTTGAGCAACATAGGCTGGAATTAATTTTGATTTAAGGGTTAAAACAACCCCTAAAATAATAAATATTAATTGTTATAATTTCCTTAAACCTAGAGAGCTGAAATTTTGTACATTTATTTCTTACAAGATACATATAAAAAGTAAACTAGATTTGCTTTTTGTCGCGTGCCGCTAAGGGGTGAAAATGTAGTAACAACCCCTAAAACAATAAAAAATAATTGTTATATTTTTCTTAAAGATATTGAGCTGAAAATTTGTACATTTATTTCTTATAACACACATACAAAAAGTATCATAGATTGACATTTTGTCGAGTGCTGTTAAAGGGTGAAATTTTAGTAAAAATGTTGATTGTTATACTTTCGATAAAGCTAGAGAATAAATCCTTTACAAATTAAGGAATTTAAAAATAAGGAACCACTATGTTACATCCTAATTAAAATAAATAAGACATATTAGAATTTAATAGTAGGGCCTCTTTATATGAAATAACTTGTTTGCATTTGATTTGACGCGAGTGACCGCGGGGGTTGGCAAGCGAAGCGAGCAGGGCCCGGAGCTCTCTAGTAAATTATAAATAGGCCTACATATTTTTTCATTGTATAAAATCAGCTGTGTTTAATTAACTTGGAAGCTTAGATGTGTTAACAGCTGATTGTTGCGAACTATACCAAAACTAAAACCTTCAACCGGCTTAGTTGAGAAATTTAAAAATAATAATAGTGTAAATGGACATAGTATTTTTTTAAACTATTTAAACCCTTAAAATATTTTAAAATTATATGTTAATTTCGCTATTTTCCCCACCGACTTGAGGCTTAATCTTTTAAATTCATACTACAGATACCGGCGCGAATGCTGGAACTTGAACAAACCGCTACTAACCTGACTAAAAACATCAGTACTCGGTACATCTCTGACACGTTCACTGCTAAGGACGCACATGTGAGCTTGACACTGAACACTATGAGAAGCGGCCGACGCACAGTGCATTGAGTGCTTACACGCCAAAACCCATATTGGGAGTATTTTCAATACACAGTGCATTGCGTGCTTCGCACGCCAACCCCCTTATTTGGGGTATTTTCAATAGAAAGTGCGTTGCTTGCTTTGTACGCCAATCTAAGCCTATGTGCTATGGACGCACATGTGCGTCCGTTTTAAAACATTAGTAATTATTTCGTAGAAAGGTTCAAAAATAAAAATTAAACTAATTTCTACTTATTTAGGCTGTAAATATAAAAAATAAAAGGTCGGCTCCTAGCTTAGAAAATACGAAATTTACGTAGCAGTGAACGTGTTAAGGGTGAGGTAAAATTAACTAGTTCGTTTGAAGGATGAGTCACATTAGAAAGCGGTGTGGGATAATGTTTTTTTCTCCATTTACGCCCTTTCCCCACACCCCCGGCCTATCGCGCAAGGACGAGGCCAAGTGCCAGGATTCACGACCATAATATCTGTACTTAAATGGAAGAGAAATATATTTTTCACAAAATTTTATTGATCTTTTCAACTTCTACTGAAACGTTCCTGTTTTTTTAAAGCTCTCAAATGCAAAGTTTTTAAAGTCAGTTAATATCTTTTCCTAAGTAATAAATAAAATTGGTGCAGTTATTTTCCAACGGTTGAAAAATCCAATTAAATATTGAATTCGTTCAAAAAACTCACAAATAAGCATATTTTAATAAATACCTCTTATTTTATAGGTTATGTTTTTTGAAGTGATAACTTCTATTGGCCCGTTGGGCACTTTCGACTTGGCTATGTTTTCGAAATCTCGCGTCACGCCAGATTTCTCGCGAGATCTTGCATCATGCCAGATTTCCCGCGAGATCTCGCATCACGCCAGATTTCTCGCGAGATCTCGCATCACGCTTTTGTTTAGACACAAGTCAGATCGTGGAGAGGGAATATTATTAATACATTATTTACATTTATTAGCATAGCAATCAAATTAACACATAAGAATTAGTTAATATAATATAACAGCTGATTTCGCCCATCATCTGTAATTCTTAAATAAAACCCAGCGTAGATTATATTTTGGGGTTATGTTTACAACTTCAACCAATAAAATTTCTTATGATGTTAATTTTCTTATATATTAGTTATACAACTAATGTAGGCTTCTATAACTATAAGTTATATGGGCTTCTACACTTTATAAGATTCGCTTTGGGGTTATAAACTGTATATAAAACTAACCTTTGATCATCAATATATTCGTTTATACAAATTTAAAGAAGGATACCTACTGTTTAACTTCGCAAACATTCGTACATCTTTGTATAACATATTTGATTATTAATTTCTTTACTGTAATATTAACAACTTCTAAATCATTTGATCTATCAATATGAAATAAAAGGTAACTAAAAGATAATATTTTTACCTTTCTTTAAATATATAATAACGGATATAAGTAAATAAACAATTTGAACAAATAGGCCTACAGTTTTATAATCCTTATAATTGTACACATTTACCGAGTTAAAAATCCCCGTAGTCATAGAAGTTATCACTACCAACGTGTGGTCTTAAGCACACCCAGTTAATTTTTTACTTTCTCACTATACTATAATAGTATAGAGAAAGTATAGTGATATAAAAAAAAAGTAGCTGTTGAGATTTTTGTGGAAATATTAGTTTTGGGAACCCCTGAGTCCAAAAAAGTGGTTCTTACAATATATCTGTCTGTATGTCTATATGTCTGTATGTCTCTCTGATGTCTGTATGTATACAAAGCTAGAGAGAAAACTATTCGATCGATTTCGAACAAATTTTCACCAAACATGTCAATAGGTGCAAGAAAAAAGGGTTTGACAATTTTGAAAAACAACCCCCTTTTTGGCCAACAAAACAAAACAACCCCCTAATAAGGACGTACACTCGCTTTTATTGGAGTTTATAATAAGGAAACTGAATTACATAAAATGTCATCAGAATGGTTTCTGTATGTCTGAGCTCTTTTTGGAGGTAAATTATGTGACAAAAAACAATTTTTTTTAAAATATCTTTGTAATTACTTTATTTTTGTAAACAATTAAAACTCACTGCCACCCTCCAAGCTAGACAAGCGAGACGGAATTATTTAAGAATAATAACGATAACACAAATTCTCTCAAACATACGTTAAATAATAAAACGCGTTTCAGTGACAAAGTCGTCATCCTCAATGATACATGGGAAACAACTAACAAAATATAACTTATGTTTATAAGTAAGACTTGTAAAAACATCAGAGTTTACCTATACTACAAAATAAATTGGCCTTACAACCATACATTTGCTATTATGGAGAGAGAGAGAGAGAGAGAGAGAGGGGGGGGGGGAACAAGAGAGGGAGAGAGAGAAAATACAATTAAACTTAATTTCTCATTCCGTTTTTGCGGTTTCAAAAACAAGTTAGACTTGTAAAATGGCGCATTACAAATCGATAACTCACTTTACTCTACTGATATTCACTTGATAAGATAAAATTGTTTCTTGTAAGAAAACCGTTATTTGTAGACGTAGTAATAACGCGGACCTTTTTGTAGATATTTGTTGTACATTTCTTCGTTTACTGTTTTGGAAGTTCCTTTCGCATTTTGACAGAAACTGTTTATCACTAAAGGTTTGAAATCATTTAAACGCTGGTTTATTTCAAAAAATTGTAACTTTTTACAATTATTTGTTCAGTCATGTTCTATCGTTATAGCATGAAGAAAATAATTCGGCCACGCAGCTGAACCGCTGACGTGAGTTGAGCAAATTTCCAAAATTAAGTTTATAGGCCTATGTTTTAGGGTTTCAACCAACAATTTGGGAAATAGGTCTATTCACGACGGTGCTGAATTGCTGCAAAACTGTTCGCACGCCATTCCGAATATTGGGAATATCTTAAACACACAAAGCATTGCATGCTTCGCACGTCAACCCCCCGATTGAATCCACCTCCTGGCTTTGGACCAGGTACTTTTATGGTATATTACGTTTTGTTCGATTTTGGGGGAACCAAGCGAGCTATAAGGTCGTGTAAAAAAAACAAAATGTGCAGAATAACATCCTACATTTTTGTATTTATAAAAACAATTCTAAAAAAAATTAATTTTCGTAGGAAAAATCTGAAAAAATAGTTACTTCTGGTCAAAAAACGTACTTCCGGTTGTTGGATTTTTTTGGCTAACGAACTCGTCCGAGCGACGTAAACAACAAACATGTGTACCAAATTTGAACCAAATCGGACTTAAAATGCGGCCGCTAGAGTGCGAACACATATATACATATATATATTATATGAATTTTAATGACCCCCCCAAAACGTGTTCTGGGGACCATGATCGGTGCTCATTTGCTACCTTGGGTCTCACCATAAAGGCCACTGCAATAGCTCATTTTTCCTATGGAAATTCGCTAATAATACTCGTCGTTTCGAGAGTATAATTAATTCAACTATCATTATCGAGTAAAACTCAACCAAAATATAAATAATTCGATTATGCAGCTGAACTCCTGTTGTGAGTTGAGCGAATTTCCAAAATTAAGTTTATATGTATTAGGGCTCCAACTAACTATTTAGGAAATGGGTCTACTCATGAAGGCCTGCGAGTACGAAATATCGTATATTAGTAGAATTTACAGCCACCTGCCCCGGTTCTCGCATTGCTTTGTTCACTCTCAACGGAAACACTCGACCTTGTGCCCTCGGATTATGGACTGCTTCGCTTCGCTCGTAGCGGACAAACTCACTTTGTATGCTTCTTTTAGGGAACTTTTATGCTATTTTACGTTTCCATCGATTTTGGGGGAACCTTACGAGCTATAAGGTCTGTAAACAATTTGCAGAATAATCTCCTATATTCACTATATATATATTTTTTTGTGTCCCTATATTTTTGTAGATAAAACCCCCAAAAAGTTTCATTCTAGTACGAAAAGTCTAAAAAAACTGTCCTGTCTTAAAAAGGGATTCCGGTTGTTGGATTTTTTTTGTCTAACGAACTCGTCCGAGCCACTCAGAAAACCGACTTGTGTACCAAATTTGAACCAAGACGGACAGATATAAACATTGTTAATGACACCCCAAAAGGTGTTTGTGGACCATGGTTGACTACTCCCGATCCGAGGTGACACAAAAATAGTCTTATTTTTAATTTGTAATAAATTACCTGCTTACACTCTTCCTCAGCAGGGGTTAAGTGAATTAAATTACAAATGAAAAAACATGGCCCAAGACCGGGATTTGAACCCAGGAACAAATTAAAAATAATAATAACACCACTGTAGGCTGCAAAAAGAATTGAGATTGTTTTCAATGTCGCATGCGAGGTATTCAGTCTATTAATTCATAAATGCAGTAAAACCGTACGAGTGAGATAACATCGATCAATATCTGGAGGATCAGGATAGCTCAGTGGTAGAGTATTGCTACGGAAAGGCAAAGGTCCTGGGTTCAAATCCCGGTCTTGGTCCATGTTTTTTCACTTGTAATTTAATTAAAAATAGTCTCTGCAATAGTCTCATCTCTCCTATGGTAATTCCCTAATAAGCACAACAAATGACAACCCATGTCGCATTTACGGAAAGATATTGGGACTGCCCCACTGAATCAGGTCAAAAGTAAAAATTCTTTCCAATCTATATTAAGGTTCTGACGCGGACTTTGTAGTATTTACCCATCTGTTATTGTTACTTAAGTTGCTCATCACTCCTCATCCAATATTGGTTCATATTGACACTTTACCTTTAAAACCCATCAAAATTTAGATATACGTAAGTTAATTCACAATAAGAAAATAAGCACAAATTCATTCTTTAAATATAATCTAGATAATACATCGAGCACGTAATACTGGATGGAAAATAAAACTTATACAAACGAACTCCAATTTAACGGTTACTAGTCTGACGCGATTTGGTCCAGTTCTATTTTCCCCGATAAATAACAAACCGCGGACTTCGATTCCAATTGCAGCTAAGCGTGGATGGATTAAACTCTGGTGTCGTCACAGGTTGATAAATGTATAGTTTGTACGAGTTTCATTTGTTTCTAAAAGTTCCAAAACATGGTTTACTCCAACTTTGCTATTTCATCCTGTTATTGCGGCTTGGAGCGATAAAATCAGTTTACAAAACCGACCACGATGTACAGGGTGTAAAAAACCTTTCAGGACTTTGGAATATGATTCCTCATTCAAAAAGAAAAAAAAAGTTAATTTAAACATAGGCCCAAAAACACTTCGTTTTCAAGATATCTGACATTTAGTTTTTTGTACAAAATAATTCATAACTAGAGAACGGTTTGACTGACTGAGTCCAAACTTGGCATGAAGTTTAACCTAACAATGATATATCGCAAGAAAAATAAGCGATTAAATCCCATCATGCGTTTCAAAATGGCTTTTAAAAAAAATTTTAAACCTGAATTACTCAAAAAATGTCAAGACATCTTTTTTGTAGCCCTTTTGATTCCCTATCGGATGGTGTAACTGTCAAAACAATCGGATGAAATATAATAGGTAAGTTAAAGATAATGACAGCATATATATGTACATACAATATTGTAGTACAAGCGATTCGCGTACCCGTGTTACCGTGTAAATTTAAAAAAGTTAATTAATCTTAAGGCGTTAATTTCCAACAGCTGATCAATTTTATTTACAATTAATTGTTAACTCTTTATATATTGAAATAGTTTCAATATGGAAATTTCTGAAACTTCAGGAACCTATATCTCAGGAACCACTTGACTTATATACTTGAAACTTTAGCAGTTTCTCACTAAGGTCTACGATTGTGTAAAATTTCAAGAACCTAGCCTATTCAGTTTTCGGGTTGAAAAATCAAACGGACAGACTTAGCGTTTTATTAATATGATTTACTGTGTTTGTATAGGATGCCGGGTTGAACAAACCAATTATTACAAATATAATTATAAAGGGGGCACTCCACCCTAAAAGTCGTCAAAAACACATTTTTCTACCATTTTGTTTCATTGCAGTTTCTTATTCACTTTGTTTTTCTGAAGAGATTGATATACAATAAACAGGGAAAAATCACTAAAAAATTGAGTCACTAGTTCAAGGAATATAGGAAGGAAATTCAAATGATAAAAACTTACCGTGAACAAAAACTGAAAGATAAAAAGGAAAGACCTATGGAGCAGGAGAGTTTTAGTGTAAGTAATTCAAACATACTATGTATACTGAGTAATATAAAGAAATACACTTGCAAGGTTTGCTTAGCAACTGATGTGGTGTTTGTTTTCCTTTGTGGGCTGTTTTCAGAAAATTTTATTTTTACGCGTTTTGAATCACTATGGCGGGCATATCTCAAGTTCTATTAGAGATATCTTCTTGATTTTTTTATTTATTTTGGAGATAACATTTCATCTTATTTCCTCTAGCATAGTATAGTTGAAATGTTACCTGTAAATATTTTTTCAAAATTAATAATTAATTTTTAGTTAACAAAAAAAAATATTAGAAAAATAAAAATTCCATGCTAGAGACCGTTACAGACAATGTCCTCTACAAAGTAAAAAAAAACTTTGAAAAAACTGTGAAGCAATTATTTAAATTTCTAACTTTTAGGTTGGGTTTTTATTAAAGTGTAGACTTAAGCCTTGCTGGTTCTTTTAACCTTTATTATAACTGCTGTTATAAAACATACAAAATAATTTGATTTGAACATCATTATTTACCATCTTAGCTCTGGGGTTATTATTATTATTATTATTATAAAGAGGTAAAATTCTTTTGTTTATTTCTTTGTATGTGGGGGTTAATCTCTGGAACTACTGAACCGATTGAAGAAATAGTTTTACTAATAAAAAGCTACACTATCTTTGAGTAACATAGGCTAGAATTAATTTTGATTTAAGGGTTAAAACAACCTCTAAAACAATAAAAATTAATTGTTATATTTTCATTAAACATTTAGTGAGCTCAAAATATGTACATTTATATTTTACAACATAGCATACATAAAAAAGTATCATAGATTGACATTTTGTCGCGTGCTGCTAAGGGGTGAAAATGTAGTCAAAATGTTGATTGTTATACTTTCCTTAACACTAGAAAATAAACCCTTAATAAATTAAGGAATTTAAAAATAAGAAATCACTATGTTACATCCTAATTAAAATAAATAAGACATATTACAATTTAATGGGGAAAAGTTTTTTTCTTCAACAGATCACTTTTTAGAACAAGAAGCTCACTATCCATTACTTTTAAAAAGCATAGTGGCATATTATTTTAAAATAAGGATATTTCATCACGTAAATGAGATCAACGATCAAATCCACACAAATAAAATAAGGCCGAGAAACAACAAATTAGTATTGTTCCAGGGACAATATTTTTTTACAATAATATATACTTAAATACCTAAATTATATATGTAAACATAAATACAATTTAAAAAAAGTTTATTTTTTTATGAAACTTACCCTCCTACCAATTAGGGTATGTCATGTTAACTACTTATAAACATTCGGACAATGAAGTAAAACAAAATTAATAAAACAAAATTGTTACGTTTCTAATATTTATTTCACTTAAACTTTCACACGGTGGACCATGGTTTAAATAAGTTACTTACAACACTGTTATTGTTGAAACCTTGGTTCACTATAAAATAAAGATAATATCAAAATCGCAATAAATGTGTTTTATTTATTTTGTTCATTGTCCGAATATTAATACGTTTCACAAAATTCAGAATTCAATAAAACAATGATTAATGTAATTGCATTAAGTTGGTCTAACTGACAACTATTGGGGCTTAAGCCCTTGTAAGCTTCATTTGCACAAACAAACTCATTCCACAAAACTTTTTATGGGAGCAAAACCGTTACAATTCATCAGAAAAAGGTAATTGAGAAAGCGCTTATGAAGGAACTGAGAGGACGGAAGAGTGGGGGAACAGCTACGAGGTTTGACCATCGATATATACTTAGTATAGTTCTTTGGGTTTGACTCACATCACTCCACCCCGCCCGGCCATTGGTGCCGGTTCTACTATATTACATGTTCTGTGACCGCATCCAACTGTACTGTACACGACTTATTTACAACACGATTACACTGACTTAATGTTGATAGGAAAATCTGAATGTTGTATTTCGTTTAAGTAGACCTTAACAGTGCGTACGGTATAAACACATTTAATTTATAGCAAGTATTTAATTTGTAATACAATAATAATGTCAAAGTAAATTTTAATCTGCCGAACATGACATGAAAAATATGACCTGCGGCGAATGTTTTTGTTTCCTGGTCAGGAAATTTTCATCAGCGATAAAGTTTTAGATTACAAAACGAACTAAATTTTTTTTAATCTTTTTTGTAGTAGCACCATGTCATCGTAGTTTGAATACAAGTCAAAATATTGCCAAGCTGCGTTTGTTGGCCTGCGCGCTCAAACATTGTCAATGTATTTTTTCACATGTACAGTATTTAGCAAAAATATCATACCGTACTTAGCTTGTAATAATAATTTTTACCACATATTACACTAATACTAGGGGAGACCCCTGCGTGCTCCACACGCCAACCCCCCGGTGCGACCTTCTAAAAACATATGTTATGTTTTATTTATAATAAAAGTGTAGGATTAATAATAACCTCAAAACTAAGATGGTAAATAATGTTAAATGTTCAAAACAAATTAGTTCGTAAATTTTATAATTTGAATAAATAATCCATTTCCTCCCTTATAAAAATCAATATTTACTTCCACAAAGCAGCTCTGTATTAGTTAGTTTCTTATTATAAACAGCTGTTTTGTATTAAAATGTGTTTATAACCTTCTGAATACTGTAATCATCGTCATTTACATCCACGAAATCAGCTGGATTAGTTTGTTTCTTATTATAAACAGCTGTTTTGTATAGAAATGGTTTTTAAATATTTTCCATGTTAATCTTATGGGGTAAACCCGACCTTTGAGATTAGCTCACGCCATTAAGGATAAGAATTTTTGACATATGAAACCTTATTGCAAAACTACGAAATGCGACGAATTTTTTGAAACCTCTAACATTAAAATTGGTCTAGAAATAAGGGAGGAGTTGTGTTTACAAAAAACGGCTTCACGTATTATATATAAAGATATTGATTTTTGTATGCCTGACTAGTAATAAAACGGCCTCCGGCTCGGCGGATGTTTTTAGAAATGTACCCCCGCCTCGCCTCCAGCCTACCCGCCCGTTCTGAAGCCCGCGCGCGCAGCTGACTTGGGCTTACTGTACACAGGTCAATTTACGACTGACAAACACAGCACTAGCTAGGAAAACATTCCATTGAGTGCACGACGTTGGACGTTGGACGCGATGTCTATTTCCGAGCGCAGAATGTTTGGCTCGACGCGTAAAACCTACTCCTAGGAAAATCCCCTTACGTTGCATTATAATGTCAAACATGTGTACAACATTGATGGTAGGTTACCAACAATACAATATTTTGAAATAATATTTGTGCCTAACAAATGTAAATAACTTTTTATTGAACCAACTTGGTTCAGACTTTCTCTTAAAGAAGTTAGCAATTTCAAGATGGCTGAATTTCAGGAACACTTTAAAGTTTATCGGTTAAAGTTTGGACGCTCAATTTCTTCTTAAAACTCTAAATTCTCGTTCTACAACAACTTTAGAGTAAGGGAAGCAAATGTGCACGGAAAAGACTCTCTAAAATGCGATAAAGAAATGGATGGATAAAACAGAAGTTTAAAATACTTTAAGAAACTATGCAGAGGTTTACAGTCGACCTAGATTCCATGAGAGAATGTCTGTTTGCAAAGGTCGTAAACACGTGCTAAGTATTTCATTTACACTTTGCATGAATTAAGATTGTGTCGGTAGTCTTTTCATTGGGTTTTTCTTTTATA
>JAGFPH010007832.1:34609-57122 GCA_018207615.1 Philaenus spumarius | reverse complement strand
ATATATATATATATATATATATATATATATATATACACAACTCTCCCATAGATCAACCGACACAGAATCTGATTTCAACCCATAATTTACATAAAACCAAAGTCCCTTTAATATTCACAAACTGTGCCATCACCTTTACTCTGTCTGGTGGCTCCGACAGCTCAGCTCCCTTGCCCTGACGTCCACCTGGTCTGGCACACCTCACGGGAAGAGCTTCTCTGGTCTCTTCTTCACGATCACCCCGAAGCCCCAGCTCTCCAAAGACCTCTCAACTCACCCGAGAACCTTTCCAAAAAGACCTACTTTCTAATGTGTTCTCCTTATTTAAAAACACTGTTCCCCCCTCTCAGTTTTCGCCATTTTGTGTTTGTATTCCTATGCTGGCTTACTTATAAACGCCATTCAGTGATTTTACATATGTTCTACTTACACAACTACAACTACCTACTCTACAACTCCTATAAAAGCGAGTGTACGAGTGGACGTACGTACGTGAGTAACATATAATATAACAGCTGATTTCACTCATAATCTGTAAACCCAGTGTAGATTATAGTTTTGGGTTATGTTTACATCTTCAATATGTCGATTTTTTACTTCGATTTTTTTAATATGAGATATAGAACTAATGAATGCTATAATGCACGTTATAATATTTCCTTTTAGGTTATACACTTTATATAAAAACAACCTTTTAACATCAATATATTTGTTTATACAAATTTAAAGAAGAAATATGCCTAATTATTCGTTTAACAGCTGATTTCACCCATCATCTGTAATACTTAAACAAATCCAATGTAGATTATAGTTTGGGGTTATTTTTAGGTAGGCCTAGATAAGTAGGCCTTGATGTTGTTTGTAAATAGTTTGTTTTTTAAATTGTGTATTTCTGATGTGTATCTAATTAGACAGCCTGTGATTTTTCACGGGGGTTTAGTTAGTACTACATAACTGTGCAACTCTTCTATTGCCAACTTGTCAGCAACTCATTGTAGCCTATTTCGTAACAGTTCCCACCTGTCTGTACCTTTCCAACTATAGTTAACTGGGCTAGCACTATTAACTACTGCACTACTTAATATCCCAATAAAAGGTTTAATATTGCTATGGGAACAACACGAATAGGCAAAGTAAGTAAGTGATTTCTTTTGATACGAAACAACAAATATTTATAAAGTTAGGGGAATTAATATACTCTTAATATTAACTGTAGGTGAAACTGAGCACATTGTATGCACTAATGGTACAACGCGTATGCTCATGTATGTACCAGTATTTTCAGTTGATAAATAACGTACAGAAGTATATTGTATTTCACCAATAAAGTACAAAATGTTTCCAATTTGTGGCGAAGGTGTGAATCCATTAAACAAATTGGTGCAGAACAAATTTCAGACGAACAAAATCAATCAGTCAATCAGTCAATTAATTAATTCCCTTATGTCTATTGTAAACTTTCCTTTTGGAGACCAGACACATTGCTAAATATGATGGATTGGGCTACAACAATACAGATTGAGCATGATGATCAGATGGATGTATTTAATTGCAATATCATAATAGTTATCGATGGGAAAATCATATGAATATACAAATGACTTTAAAAAGTTGCTATACTTGAATTAGGAATTTGAATGTGTACTTTATGAGTGAAATATGTTTTTATTGTATTACTCTGTACAATAAGAGGTTGACAATCAGAAATTGTCACAAATATTATTATATTCAGTTAATTTTTTCATCGTTTATTATTGATTAATAATGGTTATTGCATTTAAATTATATAAATTGAAAGACATTTACTATTGACAGGTTTCTACACATTTACAGTTTTGGAACATTAACAAATTTATTTTCAGAAGATTTATTTTGGTTTTACCGTTTAATTTTACCAACCGATAATATCCAACATTACTTTATTTTATAACTTCAGAACCTTTAAAAATTACCTTTCCAAATATTTTAAATTATCTTTGTACCATTATTAAGTCTTCGTTCTTAAATAAAATATTTATATATATAAAGAAATATATAATTATAATTTAAGTAATAAAAAGATTTGCGATAAGGTAATAATTAATAAGTGAATAACAGGAATAAGTAATATTTAACTCGATATTTTTATAAGATGAAGTTATTAGTAAGTTGCAGAATCGATTCTGTTGGGAGGAAAAGTTATTTTCTGATTTGGATCTAACAACAAACTTTGTTATACACTACAGTTTTCAATACAATCAAGACTCCGTTCTGCCAAACTAAAGTTGGGAACAATTTTATCCCTCTAGCATACTTGAATATAGTGTGACAAATATAATAGTAGCCTCACATTTTACACAGGATACTGTAAACTTCGTGAGTTTTTGTTTAGCGGAAAGATTCAAATTCCCTGATAAAAATAGATCGAATTTTTAAAATAAATTTTAAGATGGAAAGTTTAAAATAAAAATTGATTAACAGAAGCAAAGTTTATTTTAAAACGCTACTATTAAATTTTAACAAATCTGATAAAATTTTAAAAACCTGTAACTGATAAATAGTTACCTTGATAAATTAATTGTAAAGTTTGCACGCAGAAACTAAAGTTCAAGTATTAAACCAATTGTATATTTCGAGTAGGATTACGGCGTTATTAAAACAAGCATGATTTAGAAAAACTTTATAAAATGATAACGA
The DNA here is from genome assembly GCA_018207615.1 of Philaenus spumarius. Lineage (NCBI taxonomy): Eukaryota > Metazoa > Arthropoda > Insecta > Hemiptera > Aphrophoridae > Philaenus > Philaenus spumarius. Next base: position 54,446 of record JAGFPH010007832.1, on the reverse strand, counting down.
CAAGAAAAATAAGCGCAGTAACGCAAGAAAAATCACAACAAAATGCTTCAGGCCCGATATTAATATTTTGTGTCCAAACGTTGATTTGCCCAAATATGGTTTTCGAAAAAACTGTAATTTTTTAAAACACGAAACAATTTCCTTCGAACAACACACAACTCCACAATTATTCCTAATTCGTTTTACTAAACAATTGTTACATCACTTTAGACGACAAGAAAAATCTACGGCTTGATTCATACAAATTTAGTTTTTCAAAGTGAACAAATCCACCCTCGTTTCTTCGTTTCACTGTAAGAACTTTTTCTATTCGTGTTTTTCGATGTATCGGATATTACTGAAACTTTTCACTGCATTCAAAATTCCAATTCAACTAAGCAAATATTTGTAACGAAGAAGAAGTGGTTTCCATTTACCTTCTTAAGTTCTTTCATTCACCAACAAACTTCACTTTAATTGAGTATATTGCACAGAGCCAGGTTAAAAAGTTTAAATAATAAATTTCTCTATGGATTTTTACAATCTAAAATTTATAAAGATTTCTCCAATTTACTGGCAGAGAATTAATGTAAGTAATTTTGAAGAAATAATATTCTAAATTAGGCTGACATTTACAATTGTAGTTAATGTCATATCGAAGTCGAATGCAATTCTGAAATGTCTACTTTATTAAATTGTATTTGAAATCATTTCATATCCATGAAATAAATCTTGCGTCATAAAATTATGTGCTTAAAACCAAAAGTGCAAATCAGGATATAAATAACAATGAGTCAGACATGTGCATATAAATAACTATGAGAATGTAGGCAATAATGATTCATTAATCCACCAAAAGTTAAAGTATAATTTTCAACTAGGCTATATCATTGCATGTAACGAACAGCATTAACAAGATTTAGTTGAAATTTTTGTGTTAATAATTAATTTCCCTTTGCAGATTTCCCTTTTGGGTTGTAAGGTGATGACATATTTTTTTATTAAAACAGTAGTGGGATAATTAAAATAAAAAAACACGTTATATTAAATAATTTAGTTTTAATCTAATAATATCTTATTAGTGTTAAAGTTTTATCTATTTGATTGATTTAAAATGATTTCGTACCAAATTACTTGACAATATGGAATTTTCTACTAGGAATGCGCACATATTTATTTCCACTTCAGAGTTTTGAGTAAACTGGTCACTTACACTTATCGGTTACAATTGGCACCTACGCTTCACTCTTACACTTGTCTCTTTTACTTGTCACTTACACTAAGCCTGGCATTAAAACTTGGCACTTACACTAGGCAGTTACATTTGTGGTTTACATTTATTTGACACTGACTGTTGGTAATCACGCTGCACTTATTACTTACACTTAGCACATGGTACTTACACATTACACTTTACTTGCTACTTACACTTATTAGTTTAATTTGTTACCTAAATTTGGAACCTACTCTTTGTAGTTACAGTACACATGACACTTACACATGACACATGCAATTGGCAGTTACATTTGTTACCTACATTTTACACCTACTCTTGGTACTTAACACTACAATTGGTTACCCATGTGTTAACCCCGCGTTGCCAGATGGTTACGTCTTATTAGCGAATTTCCATAGGAAAAATGAGCTATTGCAGTGGCCCTTATGGTGAGACCCAAGGTCGGGAGTAGCAAATGAGCACCGATGATGGTCCCCAGAACACGTTTTGGGGTGTCATTAAAATTCATATATATATGTGTGTTCGCACACTAGCGGCCGCATTTTAAGTCCGATTTGGTCCAAATTTGGTGCACGTGTTAATTGTCTATGTCGCTCGGACGAGTTCGTTAGCCAAAAAATCCAACAACCGGAAGTACGTCTTTTGACCGGAAGTAACTATTTTTTTAGATTTTTACTACGAGAATGAAAGTATTTTAGAGTTTTTTCTAAAAATATAAATAAATGTAGGATGTTATTCTGCACATTTTGTTTTTTTACACGACCTTATAGCTCGCTTGGTTCCCCCAAAATCGATCAAAACGTAAAATACCATAAAAGTACCCGGTTCGAAGCCAAGCGGTGCAAACTCGCGAAGCCACTAGAAGCAAACAAATTCTACTAATATATTGCGTACACATGTTAAAGTACACATGTTAAAGTAGGTTCAGCGCATTCGTGAGTAGACATATTTTCCAAATTGTTGGTTGAAACCCTAAAACATAGGCCTATAAACTTAATTTTGGAAATTTGCTCAACTCACGTCAGCGGTCCAGCTGCGTGGTCGAATTATTTTTTCCACTATTTGCAACAAAGTTGAGTAAAGTAAAATTAAGAATTAAATGAACCTACTTTAACAGTTTTTAATGGAAAGATAATACTTAAAGGAAAACACGGCTTTCAAGAGCTAAAGCATGGTTAGCGCAAGCATCTACAAGTTATTTTAAATTAACTAATCCCATTCTGGAGTTTAAGTGATTTAAAAAAAAACTTTACAAAACAATAAAAATCATTCTACATATTACATTTTTTATTTATTGGAAACACAAATATGCTCTTAAACTACAACAGTTAATTAACGAATACAAAAAGCGACAAGTAATTTTATGAGATACACTTCGTTATGATAGGCCAAAGAAATGCAGTATGCATTCTAAAGCACTTTTTTGTATTGTGCATATTACACACAACAGTAAAGTTAATGTAGATGTAATTTCCTCAACTTAGCTATGATGACAACACTATAAAAATATTAATTGAATTATTACGTCTGATATATGTGTGCGGAATGTGTTTTATACAAATTTTTTGATAATTAAACAAGCCCTGATCATTATTTAATAAAATAAAGCATATGATCAAAATCACACGAATATAATAAAACAGAAAACAGGGTGTTTGCTCAAATACGTTGCCTTTATGAGATTTTATTTTATAAAAACATATTTTTATCCTTCAAATAATATTGTTTTAATTCTGATTTAATAATTGGTTGTTAACATTTAATGATTATTTGTCTTATGGTGTTTGTATTCAACGCTTATTCTATTATTATATAACACTGTGTAATATATTGTTTATACAGATTACCAAAATAACATCTCTTTGAAAGTACAAGAATCGTCAAATATTTTATCAGTTTAACTATTTGAGGAAATAGTGTCATAATGTATTCATAAAAATAATCAATACATGAATATAATGAATTAATTTTCAGTATCCAGGTCACTAATTGATCATAATAAAGTTTCTTACCTTTTTACCGTCAAGTGACCTCTTTTTTGTGTTTTGACGCGTTTTTTCCAATTCCCCTGGTCTAAAGTAACATGTTTCAACTTTGATTGTAGTACTTTAGTAAATCAGTGTATTTTAAGTAAGTTTTTATACATTTGTTTATTTTTCTTCCTGCTAGACAAACGTCCATGGACTTAACCCATATTAGAACCATGAATCAGGTAGGCCTACGAGAACCAATAAGATTACCCTTGGCTCCTTAGCCATTAAATTAGTATTGATAACTTTATATGAATAGTAATACAGAAATTGAATGAGTGTTTTTTTTTTCAATAAAAAAATATGGAGTTTGAAGCAACTGCAAAGAAATTATTTAATAAACCCAGCATTGAAAACACTGTACATTATTCATTTTAATCATTATTATATTATCTGATGCTACTTTTTGAATATTTTGGGTTTTATTCAGTTCACTATTGGACACGTACAAAAACTCAACAAGGCCTTTTCGAAACTGCTTCTTTAAAATAATATGTAATGAATGGAAAAAATATAAAGATTTAGTTACGATCGACATTTTCCCATTCTTCGATACTTTACGGTTCTGTCTATACTAAGAGAAAGCAAAAAAATAACCTTATTTTAGAACCTTACCAACAATAATTTTAAGAGAGCATTACACTTTGAGTTTTATGTTGGTTGGGTGAGACCGATGTTCCTTATTTGCTTACACAACCTGAAATATTATAAGGGTGGATTTAGATTGAGAACTTTATTTACTAGTTTTTAAAACAGATCCAAATGATAGAAATTGATGATAAGGTTTATTAGAGAAAATACGAATAAAAAGATTCCAAGCATGTAGAGTGTTTTGTCAGTTATATACGAATGTACATATTACTCAAAGCAACAAAATTATAAGCAACCTTAAATCAATTAATATGATGTGTTACACAATGCTATAATTCTCCCGTAAGTCACTTCCGCGTCATATCTGCAGTGATAAATTGTATTGGTGTTCATAAAATACGTCTTATCTTTTAATAATGTGTCAAGAAAATGTTTCTTCATATTAAACCATGCTGATGTATTTATGTTTTGTTACAGTTAATATATTTCTGAGTTAACTTTAAAACAACTTAAACATGAGTCGAAGAAAATGGCCGCAATGTAACTTACATCAGAGAATATTATATTTAGTTTAAATAAGTTCTACTCAGTATTCGAAGAATCGCTAATAAATCGAGACTCTGGCTTTATAAATCTGTTAAAATATGTTGTCAATGAGTCGAGGCTAGAAGGGCAAGAAAATGTACTCTTTTATAAGTGAGTTTAGACCAACACCATTTATTATTTAAGCAGGACGATGCTATGAGTTGTAGCCGTTTAACTTAATGTCATCTTATAGTGATTTACGCTGATATGTGAAATATACAGTTAATATATACTTGAATATATCTTCCTCGATGATACAATCTGTGACAGTTTACTTAAAGTTTAATTTATTTTTCATGTGTGAAGTTCTCTTGTGATAAAATGTAAATAACTTTAGTAGAGTAAACACTTAAAAATCAATGATATAAGAAATAGAGTTGGGCTTTCAGTGATATTTCTTTTGAAATTATTTACAAACATATTTATAACTTAAATTTAGTTATAATTATTACATAATCCATTATTAAAACAAAACTTGAACTTTTTGTTGTGATGTGGATGGATACAAACCATATCGTAACGTGAGTTTTAATATTTCATTTTACTCAAAAGTAGCCTTAAACATAAGGTAATCTTGTAATATACTGTAAATTAAAAGTGAGAGGGAGTGAGAGGGGGAGGGAGAGGGAGGGGGAGAGAGAAAGGGAGAGCGATAAGAGAGAAAAAAGAAAAGAAATTAATGGCTTGCTAGTATTTTAAAGAACTTAATGAAAAATAAGTGGATACGATTTTAGGAATAAGTGACCTATTAACTTATTATTCAAAAAAAATCCTTTCATTCATGCAAAAACTCTAGCCTAACAGCACATGCGTCAGGATTTAGGCCACTGTTAATCCCCCCCCCCCCCCCTACGCTAATCCAAGTGTCTCTGACCTAACCTATCCTTATTTCCAAGAAATTATCATAGTATACAATAATAAATTTGCATTTGCTTCGAAGTGATGGATGGTGTGCAAAACGACCAGGAGTGAATCCTTCTAGTTAATAACAATTAAAACATGTTTTATTTTATTTGCTATGTTTTACATTTAAATCATTTATACGCTTGACATATTTCCCCTCTTTTTCCAAAACCACATTTTGAAGGAAAACATAGTTTTAAATCAGCTTCGATTAACACTTCTGGCAGCTAATGGGTATTTTTTTATTTGCACAGTTATTGAGTATTAAGTTAAATTAATTTTTATTTTAGAAACAAACATAATATACATTGTTTGGTAGCCCAACCATATTTGTGGTTAAGTAACAAAATGTTTTTTAAATCAGACATGTTCACAAAGACAAAAATGTTTTTACAAAACTACTCTCCATACTTTTTGAAGTTATTACTTCTTTGGCAGCTATATGTTGGAAGTGGTTGGACGGGTATACAACTCCGGCTTAGTGTCACGTCACGCTGTAATCGACAATGTTGCGCGCGCACCGCGTAGATAAGTACATATGTATATTAATTATTTGCTGTCAAATGCAGCCTCTATTTTTACTTTACTTTTTATGTGGCTACATGTTTCACTGCCACAGGCAGCATCATCAGGCCAGCTACTATGTCCACTCAAACACTTATACATACACAACACTTAACATATATTTTTTCGTACATTGGTCGTACACGTCACACAAATATAAAATGTCAAAACAACAATAATTTTATTTTACTTTTGAGAGGTACCTCATTCTAGTGTGTCCCTTCCTACAAGACTGTAGGACTGAGTCTTAGATAGTTTGTGTATCTAAATATAAAAGTATTATGTGTTTTTTTTAACTTGTAAATGTGTACAGTTATTTTAAGGATTATAAAACTGTACGTCTATTTGTTACTATTTTGAATTTATATGCGTTAATAATTATTTAGAAGTTATTAATATTATAGTGAAGAAATTAATAATGGAATATGATTGTATTATGTTTAACGGAGATGTACGAATGTTTCCGAAGTTAAACGAATCTGTATTCTCTAAATGCGTATAAATGAATGTATTGATACAAATTGTATTTATATTAATTTTATGTATTAACTTCTGTCGGCCAGTCTCGTTCAGATTGCCTATGCATTTTTTTAAAAATTCTCGAGCAGCTTGGTAATAATTTCTCCCTTAACTAGTTGTACTTCATCGTAGAACCACAGACAGAGATTTACTAGTGCAAGAGATTCAATTCTAGATATCTATCGTAATATGTCAATAGATAACTTGGAAGTAATAGACAGAAAGTAGATTTTTGAAATAAAGTCACCTTGTACATTTTTTATTATTTTGTACTCGTTTTGTAGCGTTTTTAAACAAACTATTGTTTTATTTGGGATAGAATTTGTATGGTAATTAAAACATTAGAAATTGCGTCGATAATTTGCTACAAATTTACTGCATCGGAATATGTGTTTCAATTTGAACGAAATAAACTTTTTATAAGAGAGATTCAGAGACATAGTAACACAGAAAAAAATATTACAGTTGTTTTAAAATTATTGTTTCACCAAAAAGATGGGTTCAATAACATTAATGTTATCTTAATGATATTGAAATTTTTGAGGTTATTATACATTAATTTTAGTTTTCTACTTAACGTATGCGTTGTTGAGAACTTAGGAAATTTTATACTTTTAGTACCTAAACGACCGAGCATCGCTCAGTAGTTTTTTTTAATTGCTTTTTTTTTAGGAAAATGTATGTAAATACGAATCACATACTGAATAAATATTAATATTTTTCGATCTTACGTACATATGAACTGTTTATTTAAATTTAAAAACATATAAGACTGCTATACTATAGTAATTTTTTACAGTTGATCTATTACTACGTATATATTTGAATACTCAGTTTATCATGACTAAATTGGATGTTAACCAAATACTTCATTCCATTCTATATTGAGGGTATATCGAGGATGTTCATATATAAAACGTACTTATATTGTAGTTGGTCGCTTAACTCTAGAAAATGCTACATAAACATGCCATTTAGATAATTTATATTACCTGTATAGAAATAAAAAGAATGCAGAAACTGGTGAAAAGGTTTTCAGAACGGTTAATAACAGCACAAAAATAATGTTTTAGTTACGTTTGGAGTTTGAATAAAGAAATAAGTTGAAAATTATACCACCTGATTCATTGTTAATGATTTATGTTTGTTAAATAGTATATAAACATCTGGAGATAAAATTAACAGGTTAACATCTGTTTTTAAAACATAGTGATTGTATCTACAATGTATCTATTCGCCTACTTAGTGATTTAAAAGGTGGTATACAAAAGAAGTTCAGAGTTTACATAGGCGAAAAGAGCTACTTAGCGCATTCGATTCTTGACGTCAACAAAACCCCTATATGCAAATTTTCATCCAAATAGTTAGAGCCGTTAGTGAGATCCACGAAATAAATTTATATACAAATATACAAGAATTGCTCGTTTAATAAGATTAGACATCTATTCGCACATACTTAGTGACTTCAAAAGTGGTATAAAAGAAGTTCACAGTTTAAATTAGATGCGCATTTTCCCGAGTTTATGAGCATTTCTGCAGACTTAAGACCTAGCGCATTGGATTCCTGACGTCAAAAAACCTCAATATGCAAATGTTAATCAAAATCGTTAGAGCCGTTAGCGAGATCCCCGAAATAAATAATAAACAAATACACAAGAATTACTCGTTTAATAAGATAAGATAAGATATCTATTCGCCTATACTTAGTAACTTCAAAGGTGGTATGTAAAAGAAGTTCAGAGTTTAAATTGTATGGCCATTTTTACGAATTTATGCTCATTTTTGCAGACATAAGACCTAACGCATTCGATTCATGACGTCAAAAAACCCTATATGCGAATTTTCATCAAAATCGTTAGAGCTGTTAGCGAGATCCCCGAAATAAATTTATAAACAAATATACAAGAATTGCTCGTTTAGTAAGATAAGGTTTTACATATTATTTCAACTGCTTATTCATTGAAGGTGAACTAGATAGCTCTGTTTCACAAGTTTAACAAACAACCAGGCTATTGTAGCTCTTCTGATGCGAATGTATTGCATCTGACATTCTCTTTAAGCGTATTCAAAGCAGCAAGGCTTGATGTTATTACAAAGCATTTCACTCATTGCAGTGGTAATGCTGTTAGTAGAGTAAAGATTAAGTGCCATTACTTCACATTCAAAGTTATTATTTCTGGTAATTCACTTTTGATGCGTAGTTGTTTTATCACATAATTCCATAGTCGTGTATGTCTCCCGGTTTGTATGTCGGTTGTAAAATACTAAATAATGATTTTAGTGCATCCATGTAGACAGGCCCGGCGATCACCAGGGGCCGAGTTCAAAAGGGTCCCAGAAACCCAGAGAGAGAAAAACTACTTTTGTAAAGAAGTTACTTTACTTGAGTTTACTGTCATGCAATCCTTATATATATTATTTCTCAAATATGTTTATTTTTTGTCACTAAGCGATATCTCCCTTAATTCTTCATTAAAATTAATTATTCAAGCATCATTTTAAAGCTTATGTTCCCCACTATTGGCAAAAAATAGACAAACCGCTTAAAATTCATGTTTTCGTTACAAAAATTGATTTACAAATTTTTTATATTATATTTGATTTGGTTCCTAATGAAAGGCGCCATCTATTAACAATCGTTTAACTAACATGACAGCTGTTAGTTTGATTGCTTACACTCCGTATGCAAATGTTATAAACTGTTTTTATAAACCAATGTAAATAAATAAACGTAATTGACTGAACTAAATCAACTTATTTAATCCAGTAAGTACTTAAATTTTCGCACGGCTCAGCTGGTTATTAGTTTGCAAGTACAACTACAACTAATAATACTAGTAGATTTTGATTTACCATACGTGTTCAGAAAACCAACAGTCAGGGGGCCTCCACCCAATAGTGTAACGCGAGTGGGTTTAGTCTAATTGTAAGTGGCAGCAATTAATGGTGTTCACAGTTGGACTGTATCTCCACATCAACGCTCAACTTCAAAACATCGATTCCACATTGAAACGAACTTACAAAAGTGGTGCAGAAAAGAAAAAGGAGAAGAAAAGAAACAACTCCTAACACGTGTTTTCGACCAATAACTGTTTGGTTGAACCAAAATCAATCTTTATCAGAATCAGAACCCTTTCACCACGAAAACGAAGATGGCAAATCAAGTTTACGAGAAAATCCGCACCATGACAAAACGCAGTAGTTCAGAACTGATCAAGGAACTGAATCAACTTGCAACTTACTACATACTTCTGCAGTTGTAAAAAAATAACTAAAAAACACATACACCAGTAAGAAGACTGCAAAGGTAATGAAATGTCAGACGAAGATAGTTACAATTGAGATTTAAGTAGATTTCACAGTCGTATTCAGGGAGAGAGTTGTTTTAATTGTTAGGTTCTGCTTTTAAAAATTTTATGAACTTAACTTTTTACATGAGTAAAAATTTGTTCCTACATGAGTAGGTCTTTTTCAAATTTGTATGTAACTCTGAAATTTGTAATGGCACTGCCAATGCTTTCAAATTTATGTTAAGGGTCGGCTCTAGCTGTCGGCCATGTTGGTTGACACTCCATAAGACCAATGTTAAATTAAAATCCATATTTTTCCTTTATTTTTGATCGGATAATTATGAACGATATGTCATTTTAAAGCTATGGCCAATACGCATGCAAATGGCTTTTCCAAAATTAAGAAAAACGTTTTGTTTAATATTTATTAACAATTTAAAAAATTAATTTTTAATAATTTTTTATGTTGTCACTATTAGTTATAGCGAAAAAGTACCAAGCCATTTGCATGAAGAATTTCGTCCCCAAGAGTTTGGTATTTTTTTGAAAACGCTATTTGAACAATTTCGGGTTTTAAATGGATTTAGGATGAGCAATGTCCGCGTAACCTACCGCCGCTACGCTGGAGTCGCAGGTTGCTTTCTGTTTTACTAGAGCCGACCCTTAACGGCAGTTGAAAGAGATGTATTGGTTAACCTTGACAAAAACGTGGTTATAAATGAATTGACAAATTTAAATGAAGGACTTAAACTAAAATTACTAACATAATATGGGATGGTCTTAGATTATAAGACACTCCTGACGGGATCAATTTTAGGTGCACATTCTTGGGGAACAATGTTCGTACTGGCTTGTTAAGGCTCGGCTCTCCACATTCAAAACTACGATATTGGGTACCAATTTCAATGTTAAATAACCAAAACATACCTTCACTATTAAGCATATTTTTGTGTTGTTTTTGTTAAAAAACGAAAGCTGTATTTTTTTTCTTAAAGTAAAATAGATTGTTGGTGTTGATTGCTAAGGATTTTCGCAATATCTCTTTTTGCAACTGAGTAAAAAATTTATAAAGTTTACTATTTTTTACTATTTATATCATACGTTTATCAAAACAATAAAACGGTTTCTGAAAATTTATTCGGCAATCAACATCCGCATATGACAGTACTTCAAAATGAAACCAAATTTTTTAATTTATTCCACGAATTAACGGAAAAAATTACTTATTCTGTAGCATTGCTCTTATGGGAATCAGATTCAATATGGCGGGCAGGGAAGCGCCCCCTAAGATATGTTTAGAAGTTTAGAGAATCGAAATGTATATTTACCAAAATCAAAACCACTCCTTTTTTTCAAGATTCAGGTAAAAACCTTAAAAATTACTCGATAAAAATGTTAAAAATTTGTTTCGTTTTATATACTGCATTTGAACACATATCTGTGAGTCCAGAAATATATATTTTCTGATACTGGGGCTTATAATTAACAAATACTCGATCTTGGCATTTTTAGTCTGATGTAGCAGGGCATTTCTGATTTCAGGTAAATTATCTTCAAGATAGGAAGAAATAACTTTATCCAAATTTTATCCCTCGCTTTTATTACTATTGGACACAGTACTCATTAGATCTTCCTTACTTAGAGTGGGTAATAAATAAATTTGTGACCACTCACGAGTCTGTAAATTTTTGACATTTAAAATAAAGTACATCAAGATACAACTTACATTAATACAAACCAATAGTTCAACTGATGAAGAATAGAGAGGATTTTAAAACTTTGAAAAATGTATACAGCAGTATTCCTTCAATGTGAAAATCTCACTTAAAAACAATCTTACGAATAATATACACTTAATTTTTCGCTCCACTAGTAGGTATTTCATACACTCTAATAATAAGGAGGCCTACTAGGTGACAAATCTACAAGGGCTTCAAATTTAGACAGACCGGCCCTGTATGAAGTTTTCAACCTCTAGACACTTTTTAAATATATAGTTTTTAACCAAAAATTTCTACTACAAAGCTTATGTTGACTTATTTTCTAGGACCAAAAAATTCTAAAGTAATTCTTCTAATATGTGTAGGTCGTAGATAGAAATTATCAATAAAAGTAGTTAAATTTGATGGAATTTCGTTCAAATTTTATATGCAGGCCTATAAAACTTCCATTATGTCAGTATTGTTAATGTTTTTGTGTTCGCTATTAACGTTCATACATGATTTGAAAAACGTGTACGATGTGGTTTCACAAATTGACAAATTATTTAGCCTGTGCTTAAAAGAATTAATTTGTTCTATTATGTTTGTAATCCATGTTTAGTATTATCGCTGTTTACATTTTCTTTAAACTACTACCTCTAGAAATCTAGTTGGGTTTCCACTCCCATACACCCCTATTAACCCACACTCCTCGGGTTCCAGATTTCCTTAAACTACAAATGAAATCAAATAAATAACAAATTTCAACTTCAAATCTTTGTGGAAACTTTGATAATAGTTTTACGTTTAAATTGTTACAGTTTCAAAGTTTGCACTAGTCAGGTAAACGTTTGGATGAAATATCAATGTACCAGGTGTTCATTCAGAAAAAGTTAAAATTTAATATGTTAAGAACTTTAGAAAAATATGTGCATACAGTTTATAACCGAAACTTTTATCATGAACATCAACTAAAACTAAAGAATACAATCCATAAAATATAAGTGATCGTTTAATCAGTCAAGATATAATAGTACAATACCTTATATTGTTCCATCAGTTACCTTTTTTTGTTTATTTATTGACGCGTTTCGGGATTTATATCCCGTCATCAGAATATTTCGAGAATGGAGACTGTCAAAACATTAAGTAAAAACACACCCATAAAACTACAACACATTTAAAATACAGTCAATAGGTGTTCACCTTATGGCTACCGTATGACGATTGCGTGTGCTTCCTAGATTCGTATCGCTGTGTCGTATAGGGTGTTCGAGTCGAAATTCAATTGGCCATTCAGTAGTTGGTGTTCATTGTTATTGTTTTCTATTTTAAATGAAGGGCTGAGAAGCCAAGAGGTATAAGTGTAGTGAAGTTAGTTTTGAGAAAAGTCAGTTTAAAGTTAATCAATCCAAGTAATCAAATCCAGGTAAAAAAACCATGATCACAGGTTCTAGACTAAAATAATAACAGAGATTAATTTGATTTTCATCCTCTTATTCTTTGTTATCAGCAAATATTTGATAAAAGTTGTCACTTGTACCCCTGGGCTGTTAACACGTTCACTGCTAAGGACGCACATGTGCACTGAACTGAACACCATGATGCACGCCAACCCCCGTATTGGAAGTACAGGGTGGAGCAGAGGAAACGCATGTTTTTCACTATTGAATGACTGGGACACGGTTTGATAAAAATAAGCATTAAGTGATAGATTTTTTAATTCAATTTGGAAATATACATACTTTAATTAGGTTCGAAAATTAATGTCTTGGAGATGACGTATTTCTTGCTGGATACAAATTTGGATCCTCTTCCGAAAGTTTGGATCTCTCCAACATTTCATTCGGCACGGCTTCAATTTCCTGACGAATAGAATTCTTCAGGTCATCGATTGTGCGAGGCTTGTTCATGTAGACTTTTGAATTTAAATATCCCCACAAAAAGAAGTCGCATATCGACAAATCGGGTGAGCGAAGGGGCCTGTAAACATCACCATATCTCGAAATAACATGTCCTGGGAACATTTGTCGAACCACTTCCATGGATGCTCTCGCCGTGTGAACTGTGGCACCTTCCTGCTGAAACGACATTTCTCTCATGTTCTCTTGACACCTTTCAAGTTCTGGACGAAAACAGTTGTTTAACATGTTAACGTAGCTCGCTGATGTCACAGTAACTGCTATTCCTTCCTCTTCAAAAAAATAGGGTCCAACAATCCCCATCTTTGAAATGCAGCACCACGCTGTTATTTTTAATCTGTGGAGAGGTCTTTGGTGTAATTCATGTGGGTTCTCTAGCGCCCAAATACCGACAATTTTTAACATTGACGTAACCGTCTAAATTAAAATGTGCTTCATCACTTATGAAGACTGTCGTATCTGCATCTTCCATAAAAATTTCGTCCATTACACGACAAAACTCTCTGCGTTGCACAAAATTCCCTTTACTAAGGTTTTGGAGGATCATTATTTTGAACGGGTGAAACTTAAGGTCATCATGTAAGATATGGTGAAGTGAACGAAGCGACATACACAGTGCTACAGCATGACGTCTAGCCGATCGTTTCGGACTAGCAAGAACTGCCGTTCTCACTCGGTCTACATTTTCCGGAGTACCTACAAACTGAAAGGGGAAGACCAGGTGGTTTCTTTTTCATCACAGATCCAGTACTTCTAAACGCCGCAACCCATCGGAGTACAGATTTCGATCAGGCACTGCACCTCGACATCCAACTCGACGGAAAAGACGTTGCACTGTGTTACGCAATCATTGTTTCTAAAGTACTGCTCGACAACGAACCCACGATGTTCTATGCTCCAACGCTCCATAGCGTCCATAGCGACTGAAACTGCACTGCATTGTATGGGCAGTCTGCCAACATTCATTCAAGGTCAATATCCCCTCTCGTCGCCGCGTACTATCGGTTCAAAAACATTGCGTTTCCTCTGCTCCACCCTGTATTTTCAATACACAGTGCATTGCGTGCTTCACACGCCAACCCGTATATTGGGAGTATTTTCAATACACAATGCATTGCGTGCTTCGCACGCCAATTTTAACCCAATGTGCTATGGACGCACATGTGCGTCCACTTTAAAATATTAGTGATTATTACGTAGAAAGGTACAAAAATAAAAAATAAAGTAATTTCTACTCATTTAGGCTATAAATATAAAAATAAAAGGTCAGCTCCCAGCATAGGAAATACGAAATTTGCGTAGCAGTGAACGTGTTAACAGGAATTAGAAGTTATGTAATAAAACACAGGTTACAAGTAAATTACCTGTGTAAAGTAAAGCGACTTGCATCACATGTATCCCTTGGCTTCTAAGCTAAACAGCTCTTCTACGAAGTAGTTTTTTTCGAAACTAGATCTCAGCACATGATAGACTTACAGTTATATTCCTTGGCTACAAACATTTTAAAGTGTTGAAGACCAGTTTCTGCACTTAACTCCATTATTTAAAAAAAATATCTTGTACCCCTTAGCTTCTCAACCTTTCAAATGCCTTATACATTTCAAACTCTTCCACAGCGTTTATACATAATTTCCCTTTACTACAATCTTTAAAGGTTTTAAGTTTCTGCCGAAGTCGGTGTAACTGTGAGTTTCATCAATTAAATGTCGCGTGTAGTTGGACTTGTTACCCTAGACGGTATTTTTTGGCGGTGCTCTTTAAAACGCTCTTCCTGTTTGGCCAATGTAGATTTTGTCACAGTTGTCGCCTGTTTTTTGTCACGGTTGTTTTGTAGACTCCTGTTTGATCTTCCCGCGTTTTTGCGTTTTGTGGGTGGAATAATGTTTGTACGTTGCTATTGGTGCGGACGGCGATTGTCCTATTAATTTTCTTAAAGGTGGAAGAGATTACCTTTCGAAGAATGCCTAAGTATTCCGTTGACATAAAGATTGATTTTCGTTTCTCTTTCGGAGGTCTCTTGGATTGTTTGGTGTCTTTTGAGAGTAGCTTATCAATTGTAGAAGTTTTGTATTGTTTTTTGAGTATTTAAGTATATTTAACGGCGTGGTAATGGAGTGGTTTTAAAGGTAAACTTGATAGGCATCATGAAACGCGTAAATAAATAAATAAAAAGATGTCCCTGACGAAACATTAAAGTTGCTGTACTGTTGTACTACAATTTAAAGACCTAGATACTGAACAAATTAATTAATAAATAAAGATATGATTAATACACTTCAGTCGATGATAGTATGCTTGTTTTATGCCTGGTGTGAAAAGATAAATAAAATGGAAAAGGGAAGCAGCTTCTGCGTAGTACATATTATTAAAGCAATATAAAACACAAGTATTTCCAACTAAAGAAAATACAAGAACCAAAAGTGTACTGTCATCTTAGAACTGGTATGGAAAAATATGAGTGTTAAATTCAAAGTTGTGGACACAAACCTAACCTGAAAGCTGTCACGCGAGGACAATACTGTTGACAGCATTTCTCAAACAAACAACTTGAATAGTCTCAGGTCCTGAAATTAACCTTGGGCTGAAATAAACATTATCACATGTTTTCTGTTTCAATTAATGTAAAAATAAATTTTACGTCAGAATTTCACGGAGTTAAGTCCTACCATCCCTTTTGTTTTTTTATTGAAATAATCTGTATATCTGTATTTAAAGGGAACAAGACACTTTGTTAGTGCAATCACAATGTGTCTGATTGATCGCAGTAACTATCAAACCTATTTTCATAAAATTTAGAAATATGAAAATTTTCTGTATCAGGTGTTAATATTTATAAACAATTAATTTCATTCAACTCATTTCTCTTTTGAATTACTGGAAGCGCTAAAACTAAGCATACGTCTCAAACTTCAACTTTCAGAGTAGGAACAAAGATTTAGTATGTCTTGAGCTGTTGCATTACTTATTTGTCGGTCGGTAGATTAGCGTTGAGAGAAGAAATCAACTGCCATAGTTAATTATATACAGAATGTTCCATTGGTAATGTCTTTGGAGCCTTTCCGGAGAGTCCTATGGGACTCAGCTCAAATTTCTGAAATGTAAACATAAGGCTTGTGACACATCATTTTTTCCTCTTAAATCACGAATATTTTGATACCAAGCAAAGTAAGGTACGACAATCCTATCCGAAATGGCGGCCGAAAAACGTTTTTTCCAAAACTATTGGACCCATCCTGCAAATTTTTAACAATTTAAAATAGAAAGATACAAATTTGGCAGTGGATTTGGATGATTAATAAACACTTTTACAAACTTTCAGGACCACCCCCTTCCGCCGGAGGGGTCCCGCAGGGGCAACTCAAAATATGCAAATGTAAACAGGGCTTGTGACACGTAATTTTTTGCCATTAAATCACAAACATTTTGATTATGAATATTTTTGATTTTGAATATTGGACCCCTCCAGCAAATTTTTAACAATTTAAAATATTGTGGGGTTTGAAAGTTTGTAAAAGCAGTTAGTAATAATCCAAAGACATTCCAAAATTTCCTTCTTTCTATTTTTCGTTGTCCAAAAGTTACGCATAGGATCCCACACTTTAGCCCGTATTTGTCACTAGTATTAGGTTTCTTCTGCACAGACATATACATTATTCTAATTTTACACAAAATAGCCTAAATGTAGCCTATTGGTTACTTGTTCGTATTTCTAATAAAAATACTATAATTCGATCACGCAGATGAACCGCTGACGTGAGTTTAGCGAAGTAGGACAGAACTCGTCCAAGAGACTATCGTTTTCTGGGCACTGTGATCGTGCTCAGTAATAACTCCCAACATTAGGTTTCACCATAAGAATAACCACAATATTTCAACTTTTTGAAGTGAAAACGTCTTTAGGCGCACCTCGTCCGAACAGTTTTGGCTGGGGTGAATAAGATTTTACCGTCACACATTTTTCTGCATGCTCTATTAATTCCGTCACGCTTTACTATATATAGTACACATGTGCATATAGCAGAGTGTATAGTTTACTCGGTAATTACCTCTAAATGGATACCTTTATTAGTCACCTTTGATTATTAGTATAATTTTGTGGTTTGAAAAAAGTGTTGGTCTTGCCGAGATTCGAACCAGCATAGTCCATCACCATAGACTACCGCCTTAGCTGGTTAGGCCACGAACGCATTGCTAATTTAGTATATTTGAGTTGGGTGTATAAGTGTAACAGATTGTCCTACGTCATAGGCTTAACCCGTTAACGTTAACACAATATATATTTTAATTGGTAGTACCTCTAAAATGGACATTGTGCTTCCCCATTTCGAAAGTTGTGCTAAAACGTTTAAACTTCTCCCGCGTGGTCTTAAGCGCATAATTTACATTTTTGTGTGGATTTTGGATATTAGCTAACAACTCGTTGCTGAAATCACTTTATTCACCAATATACGCATGTCTGTTTTAATCAGAACGTTTATTAACGATGCAATTAACCACTCGATTAAATATAAAGACTTATTCCAATTTTACACACAGGGAAGTAAAGACTTATTCTACTTTGTGTCAAGACTACTCGAATGTTTATGAAAATTTATCAAAGAGAAAATCTAAGTAGAGCACATCTAAAGTTTTTAAAATGCTAAATATTTTGAGCCTGTTCTGCTGTACGAATACAACCTAAGTTTTTAACAAACTTTACGTTTATGCAAGTTATGTAAGTTTCCAGGTATGAACTTTTCAATTTATTGAATATAAGAAAATCGAATCAAGGAAACCAGGAATGGCCATTTATGTAAATACGAATGTAAAATTTATTGGCACTGTACTAATTTTAATTTTTAGGAATTTGACTCAAAACACACGAGAAAGTCACGATAACATAAGACAAACTTTTTCTTTCAATATAAATAATAATAATTACAAAACAAACGTGTTTTTATTTTTAAGCAGGCATTATATTTTATTCAGGTATAATATTTTGGCACTCCAAAAAATTTCGGGTTTTGATCTTCTCTTACACGTAAACATTTATGACGATTTCATTTTCCCACCACACACAATTCACATGTTTCATTTTTTCGCTTCAAGTACGTGCTTTTTCAATTCACGTTTCTCTGACTATTAATGACACTTGCTGGGGAAATAAATGTTGGAGTTTAGGTATTTAATGATGAATTATGCAAATGTTTGGACTTTTAATTGCCACAGTGTGGTCATTACTGACAACTTGTATGTACAATGTGTAGAATATTGCGTCGCCTGGTGAAATCCTTTACCGCTGTTACAATCCCAATTTATTTAAATCTCAACAATTTTGTTGTAACATTTCACATTTTGTCACATTTAGTTTAACCAAATGGTTGGCTAGGTGGGATATAATTAGATTTGTTTTATAAACAAGTGAAAACGTATTTAGAACTGCGAGCGTTTCTACGATTAGGGGAGCAGAGTATCTGAGAGTTCTTAAATATGGTTTAGTTTTTAACTTCCATAACAGTTACGAAGGTGAAACATAGTTACTGGAGCTCAGTTTACTTGTGTTATACGCTGCTCCTCCGTAATAATTAGTCGTTAAAGATGTTCATAAAATAATAATAATAAATAAAATACGTTTATAACTGCCAGTTTATAAGCAACAATACTTGTGACATCAGCCCCTATTTATAAAAGTTAGCTCAATTATACACATAATTTTATAGAAAAATATATCCCCGATTATATTTAAGTTGAAGTGAGAAATCGTTATTTGTTTTTATAAATAATCTACCTCTTACGTACAGTTTTATCATAGAAAGTTGCAAGTCACAAAAGCACCACTGAAAAAGAGATATGCAATTGCAGAAGATCTAAACCAAGTTGCAACCCCAGTTTCACATAAAATAATTGGAATTAAACAAATTAAATAATTAATTTAAATAGTTGGAATTACTTTAAAATAAAATAATTTCATTTGTTTTGGAAATTAAACGAGTTACTTTACATTTAAAGTTAAAGTAGGTAAACTTTTATTAATTATTGACACCGATAAACACTTCAGAAAACATGTAAATGTTGAGTATTTATCTACGAATATATATAAATAACGTTGGTAGTAAGGATCGTTTACGTGAAACAAAGAAATATGTATACAACTGTCACAATTGTATTTATAAAATATAGTTGATTAGAGTACACTTTATTCTTGAAGTATGGAATATAAATAAACGTTAATGTTACTAGAAGTAGCTTTTAACAATATAAAGTGAGATTTATATTTTTTAAACGTTTTACATCTCACTTAAATTCTAAGAAACAACTAACCTCTGTTATGATTAGTAGTGTAGGGTTAGGGATTACATACAAAGTCATATAATATGTAGTCGTATAATATTATAGGAAAGAGTAGAGTAATGTTGTGTAACACTGCAAAATATGGTGTTATGGCTGACAGAAGCAAGAAACCTAGTTGTGCTAATTCAGTATTCTGTGAAACGGCCCTATTGACCTAGATACGAGGCCAGTGTTTTGTGAGACGGCC
>JAGFPH010007832.1:0-24857 GCA_018207615.1 Philaenus spumarius | reverse complement strand
TTTGGTATGTAGCTTCCTCTAGGGCCATAGGTGCTCACTAAGAAAGGATTTGAAAAAATTCGAAATTTTAGGGGGGTTTGGGGGGATCAAAGTTATTAAAAAACGACTTCTTCAAAACTACCGAATGGATTGGAATGAAATTTGTTATGTAGCTTCCTCTAGGGCCATAGGTGCTTACTAAGAAAGGGTTTGAAAAAATGTCGAAATTTAGGGGGGTTTGGGGATCAAAGTTATTAAATCACGATTTCTTCAAAACTACCTAACGGATTGGAATGAAATTTGGTATGTAGCTTCCTCTAGGGCCATAGGTGCTCACTAAGAAAGGGTATGAAAAATTTCGAAATTTTAGGAGGGTTTTGGGGGGATCGAAGTTACTAAAATCATAATTTCAGATCTTTTATTATTATGGCAATAGTGCTTTTATTATTTAAGATCTATATATATAAAAGCCAAATACCACTCACTGACTGAACACTTAAAAAGAATACAATTACGTTAAAAAGACTGAAAACACGAACCACCACGGGCAACGCCGTACGGGTCAGCTAGTACATTAATAATTACAAAGAACATTAGGTTGTATACACTTTATTGTGCAAGTTTCAAAAGCTTAAGAAAATTAGGTAACCCTGTTGGCGAAGCCAGTTTTTGGGTTTACCAGAAGGATTATTTTTTTTAATATTTGAAGAAAAGAAGTTCAATGTTACCACCGTTATTTATATCAATATATAACATTTAGTGATCTGAGCTAAGGCCTGTATCTACCTCCAACTGAACAAAAACAGCGGCGACAAAAACAATCACATTGCATATAAACAGGCGCAAAAAAGATCTTCAATATATTCAAACTCAAGAAGCCAGATATTTAAGTTTTAAAAAAAGGTTTAACTCCACAAATTGTTTTTATATTCTGTATATTACATTTCGTCAAATCTGTCTTCCCTTTTATAGCCGAATTTAGGATGACAAACACTCGTAAGATAAAATGTTCAATTGCCTAAATAATAGCAAAGAATGCTATAGTTTTTATTTTATATATAAGTTCTTTTATCACAGATATTCTGTTCTTTTTTTACATCTAGGTCTCAAAATAATTAAACATAGCTAGTCACTTTAAGTGTTTGTTCTTTACTCATAAGTAATGGCTACTTTTATTTCATGTTGTATACATTGTTAACACTGTAGCCAATAAGGGCTTACGCTAGTCCACCAATCCTACAAATGAATAAGCTTACTCGTTCCATTTTACATTTCACAGAAATATTTTCTTGAAATTTGTTTAACGAAAGTAACGAATGAGGATGGCTTCACTTCGTTTATCTTACATAATGTAAAGGCGTTAAGCGAACGTAAAATAATAATTAAATTTCAAGTGAAAAAACATGGACCAAGGCCGGGATTTGAACTCAGGATCGTTACCAATCCGTGGTAACGCTCTACCGACTGATCTACCCTGATCACCCCACGTATTACCTCACTTGTACTGTTTTACTGCATTTATTGAACCAATAGACTGAATACCTCAGATAATGTACGACATTGAAAACAATCTTAATTCTTTTTGCACCCTACAGTGGTATTAAATGGGTTCAAATCCCGGTCTTCGTCCGTGTTTTTTCACTTATAAGTTAATTGAATTAACCCTTGCTGAGTAAGCAGGTAAATTATTACAAATTAAAAATAATGATAATAATAAAGATTTGAATTGAAATTTTCAAACCCGACGATAGTAGATACGTAAACGAAAGCTATTAGTTGTATTAATTAAATGAAAAACTATTTCTGTTTTTATACCCTTAGTTAGTACCTTCGAATGTATGCATTAAATGAATTCATGACAAAACTTTCGTAAACTATAAAACAATAACTATTAAAGCTATAAACAGACACAATTTGCCTTTGTGTTTTTTATTTTGCGAAACCTTTTTTCGTTATAGGAAAATTCGTGTTTTCCATTTTTTTTAAAATTGAAATTTCGTGTTTGAAAACAAAAGGATTCTATTATAAAATAATCAATGCAGGTATACGTACAGGGCGAGGGTAAGCTTTATCTTGTTAATCTAAAGACAATTAAACTAAATAAACACTCTGCATGAATAATGAAAACATGTTTTCAACGAACATTAACATTTATAATATTTCTCTTTTCTATACTAATATTATAAAGGGATAAAGTTTGTTTTTTTGTTTGTTTGTTTGTTTGTGTGTAGGGGGTAATCTCTGGCACTACTGAACCGATTGAAAAAATAGTTTTACTAATAAAAAGCTACACTCTCCCTGAGTAACATAGGCTATAATTTATTTCGATTAAAACCTTTTTTATTTCAATATTTGTAAATTTAGTCGGAACAAATTCTTAGGTTAGGCATTGAATGATAAACCAACACATGTATTTAAATTTATTACCATAGCAACCAATTGAATAAAATAACACAATATAGCTAAGTTTACTCCAGTATTTCCATTAACAGCTGATTTAAAAATTTGAAGCAATTATTTTTGTATTTCTAGCTTTTAGGTTAGGGTTTTAAAGTGTAGACTTGAGCCTTGCTGGTTCTTTTAACCATTATTATAACTGCTGTTATAAAATATAAGATATCATTTAATTTGAACATTTAACATTATTTACCATCTCAGTTTTGAGGTTATTATTAATCTTACACCTTTATTATAAATAAAACATAACATATATTTTTAGAAGGTTCCAATGGGGGTTGGCGTGCGGAGCACGCAGGGGTCTCCCCTAGTAATTTATAATAGCAGAGTAGTGGTTAAACTCGCTCGTCCAGTGTGTTTGTTAGTAGACTAATTTTCCAAATAGTTGATTCAAATTCTAAAACATATAAACTTAATTTAGGAATTTCTCTCAACTCACGTCAGCGGTTCAGATTTATTTCTTCTAAAGGACAAACATTAATATTAGGCTACATCTACAATTAAAACATATTCTTGAAAAGTTGTTAAAATTTTTATTAAAACTGTTATATAAAAGTTGATTACATAATAGCTACGTAAATTTCTTGTTTCAGTTGTTCATTGATTCTGTGAACTGGAATTTGAACCACAGATACTATAGCAGCATCCAAATATACTTTCCGAATGAGCGGCACAATGGAAATGCGTCAATCTACTTCTGACACAAGCAATTAAAACATTGTTAACATCCGCAATAATTCGCAATTCACGTGTAACGTGCACAAGTTAGTTCTACGCGAACATTCCACCCAATAAAGCTGTATTGGACGAAATACCTTGAATAACAGACATTCCTGTTGAGCTTCTGGGTGGACCATCACAGTGATGAGACTGAAATGAAATGAAAACATGCTTTATTCATATGAAACCATAAACAAAACCTTCCTAACTCGCATTTAGGTCCATGGTCATACGACCGTCTTGCCCGGTTGGCACACCACTCTCTCACAATTAACATTAAATAAACACAAATTTCTTAACTTATTTAAGTTGACAATAGTAACACAAACATATAAAAAAGCAAACATAATAATAATTGCAAAGACAACACAATAACAAATTATGCACCTATACTAAAATATACATAAAAAACAAACAATAATAATTGCAATATAACCCAATAGCAAATAATGCCCCTATACTAAAATATACATAAAAATAATAATAATTGCAAAGATAACACAATAACAAATTATGTACCTATTTTGAATGTAAACCCTTACCCCCCCCCCCCCCTTACCCCCAACTATAGGCCTAAAATTCAATAATTGAACTCATTTATCAATTAATTCCATCTGTACATCCAAGCCTGACTCAGATATCCTACAAGCCGCACCCAATCCTCACCATTTAAATAATTCAAAAACCTATCTCTGGTTAACTCCGGCAACTTAAACCAACTTATTCTTATTTCTCTCAACATTGGGCACCTAGCCACAAAGTGAAAAACATTTTCACTTTCTCCCAGATTGCATAGTGAGCAATTATAATTTATATTTTTTACCCATGGTTTATAATTTAAATGAAGTAGTTCACCTCGACATTTAAAAATCCATCTAATTACATTTATATTAATATCATCCTTAAAATATGCCCTATTTTTTAATTTAAAACAAAAATTTCTGTATGTTAAGTGATGAATGGCAGACTCAGCTGCTCTAATACACCTTTGCCCCATATCAATTCTTATCGGATTTAGCAATCCGAACAGCTGACTCCCCCACTCCACCCGCATCAAAGGCTCAACAGACAATGTAACAGAATGCTTCCTAGCGAACAATTGCCATTCCCTAAACCAACACAAGTTTTTATTTACTATTTGTCTAGCTAAGATATTAGGTAGCCGATATGGAGGCATTTTAAAGACCCTTAGCATGTAGGCCTACATAATGTGCAACTTAAACGTAAACAAAATAAATACACCTGTTCCTGGCCCGTTTCCAAATATAACATATAGTTAGGCGTATTTGGTGGTAACCATAGAATTTGTTTGATGAAAAAACGTAGCAACTGTTCGACTGAATCGTATTCGCGGTATCCCCAAACCTGCGCCCCAAAGCACAAAATAAATCGAGAAACCGCTCTATAGCATTGAAATTTTGAAGTTAACGGCACGCATTTATTCCCCATTAAATTTACCCAAACGTGATTTATAGCCGTTTTAGAAACTTAGAGTTTCTGACTTAGATGTGTTTGGAACGACAATGCCGGTGTAAGAACCAGTCCCAAATATTTGTAATTGTTAACACACTCTATTTCCTCGCCCTTATAACGCCACTTTTCGCTTACCAAACTACCTCCATTTCTAAAAACCACTATTTTGGATTTTTCTAAATTAATCTTTAAATTCCAGACGTCACAATAATTTTCCAAGTTATTGATCATATACTGCAATGTTACTGCCGTGGGCGCTATTAAGACGATGTCATCCGCGTAGAGTAACAACACTCTCACTTTGGTATCTCCAAACAAACATCCCCCACCCAGGATCTCATCCAGATCATTCATAAATAATGAAAATAACAATGGGCTCAATAAACACCCCTGTCTTAAACCTTTACTGGTATCAAAACATTCGGAAACCCCATCTTCGCACCAAACCCCTGCTGACGTACCGTCATATAAATTTTTCAAAACGTCTACAATTTTTGTTGAAATGCCCAGACAGTATAATTTGTAGACCAAGGCCCTCCTGTCTATCCGATCAAAAGCCGCTGAAAAATCAACGAAAAAACAATATAGCTTTCCCTTTTTTTAACGAAAGTCTTAAGTGTACCATAGATGTGAGGTTAAAAATATTGTCAACAGTAGAATACCCTTTACGAAACTCTGCTTGAAACTCATTAATTACGTTCTTACTGGTCACCCATTTATCTAATCTGTTTAAAATTACCCCTGTATATATTTTGGCAATGGCATCCATAAAACATATTCCAGTGATGAGACTGTTTTACCTAGATAATATAATGATAAAATAAATTTATTCTTTCTACAAAATTTAAAATTATTAATTACACATACAAGGTGGCACAGGGAAACGGGAAGTAACGTTATTTTCACGAATAAATACATAAAACACATAATTTATTGACGAAAGTGCGTGTATACAGTATGCACTTTATGTTTTTAATCAAAATGCCACAAAGTGTCTGTTCACTTCCTAAAGATGATATCAGAAAGATGTGCTCCCTTTCGGTGTTTACATTCTAATAGCGTCTTATGAAAACTCTGGAATGTTCGGTGTAGCAAATCTTGGGGAATGGCAGTGATTTAGTTTTCAATGATCAGTTCATGGATTGTTGCAGGACGTGTACGATGCACCTTGCCTTTAAGATATTACCACAGGAAGAAGTCGCACACACTAAGATCTCGCAGGCCATGTAATGTCACCGTTATGAAATAACGCGTCTTCCAAACAACTGGTGAACGGTTGCCATCGACTGTCGAGCTGTGTGTGACGTTGATCCGTCCTGCTGAAACCACATGTTTTCGATGTTCAGATTAAGACCGTACAGTCCCGGTGTAAAGAATGTTTGAAACGTATCAACATATCGAGCAGATGTTACTATTGTTGCTCTGCTATCATCAAGTTCAAAAAAGTAAGTTCCGATAACACCATGACATGATACAGCACACAATATTGAAACCTTGGCGCTATGCAATGGACGCTGGTGAAACTCACAAGGATTTTCCTGTACCCAGTAACGGAAATTCTGTTAGTTCACGAATTCTTTGAGGTGGAAATGACCTTCGTTTGATATCCGTATGTTACTAACGAAATTGGCGTCCTCGTTGAGTTTAGCCAATATTAGTTTACTAAACTCCAAACGTGACACACGTTCATGTAGTTTTTTCACAATCTGCAACTTATAGGGGAGGAAGTATAATTCGTATGGTATTCTTTGTAAACTTCGTCGATTGATCCCTAACGAAGAAGCTGCTGCCGAACAGAGCGGCGAGGGCTCCCTCGATGGCAACTCGAACCGCTAAAATATTCTCCTGCGGGTTTCCTTTTCAAAACAGAACCTGTTTCTTTAAAATTACGCACGTTGTAATCGCATGGCAGATGGGACACGTCCATGACGTCCAAATGCTGTCGGAATATCCTTTGCGCGGCAGTCGGACTATCACCATTTTTGTAAAACGCTCTCACAGCGACAGCACCTTCTGAACCACTCCAATGGGCCATGATTTCAAAAGGCAATGCGTTCACAACAATTTCGCATCGATTTCCAACAATTGCCGGCTTTATAGTGGTGCCAACCGTAACGTTCAAAATTTCCCTGTGCCACACTGTATAAAAGAATGAACCTAATAGTACATGTCTAATTATTTATTATATTACTACGAATTACTTTAAGTTCTCGAATTAAATTCACACCAATAAACAGACTCTACTTAACTTCCCATTAAATATTTCCACCTTTTCAGCCTGAATTCTTCAATAGTTATCTAACTACTTCTAACTCCGTTCTTTTTTCCTCCCTCATTGTTTACAGAAAATACTTTATCAAATGAAATTTGAGATAGTATTATCTCGCCCTATAGTTTAGGTAATTTCCACATTTATCATGGGCATCCATACCTGAGGGAAGATGGGGGCGCGGGCCCCCTAGCTCCCCAGAGAAGGGCAAATTTATATATTAATAATTACAGTCGGGTATTTTTATTTATAAGAGAATTATTTATAAATCAGAATTATGTAGAAGTGGTTCAGCACTACAATATTTTCTAATTTTAAGTACAATTTCATTTTACATATACTTATTTTATTGTTTACACGATTTCAAGTATGATACACTACTTGGTGCGGCCTCAAGGAACTGTGTACCTTGTATATTCACGGACTGTGTAAAAATACAGACTCAATGGTGTGTGGATTAATATTCCACCTAAACAGGCAAAATGGCTTCCCAAGTTTTAAAAGTTTTTTCGGGGAAGGTAAAACATGTCCCCGGACCAATTTTATCGAAGGAGGTGGAGGGTACTCTTTAATCCCCATTCCCCTGGTCTACCCCCCCTCGATTGAAAATATGATATGGGCGCCTTGACAATGATCGCCTAGTAATTAACTGTAGTAATGCAATAGGCACACGTTACCGTATATATCTATAAACTGAATCAAAGACTTATATATTTTAAGCCTTAAATAGAAAGCATATATATATTGATTGTCATGTATTAATAAGAATTAGTGGATATACTTGGATCAATAGATCATAACGGAAGTATTTTAATAAACTATTTAGTATATTTTTAAATTCTATAAATTTTAAATATTTGTTTTAGTATTTCAATAATTTATATAATCCAGATCTTTTATACTTTTTAAATTTCTAAATACCGTCGGGGCTTTTCAGAAATAATTCAATTATTTGTTTTTTTAATGCATAGTATACATCTCTCTCGTCTTAAGACTGTATATGATAGCAATATATACGTATCTGCCGATGTGGACAATATGCTATAAATCCATGGCATTACCGGCGCAAAGTGAATTTGTGTCCCAAGAAGATAAATTTTAGTTGTAATACTTCAAAAATTTATTTTCTTTTGAATCAAAACAAGATAATATTGCCAAAGAATATTTATTCTATTACACTCGATGGTTAAAGATCCCGAAAATGATTTTTCTGTAATTAAAAAATATAAATTATTGTGAAAACGGAGAATATGTTTAAATTATGTATTTGTTTTTTGTTACTTCCCACGTGATACGTTTTCGTTTTTGTTTTAATATTAATGTAACTCTAAAATAATCGATACTTAAAATAGAATGAGAAAAAAAAGTGCAGTAACCGGAGTTTAAAATAAATAAAAGATAACAAGATGTGTCTTCTTTGTAAGTATTAAACTTTTAAAACCGTCGTTTTCCATAGTCTCGGAGGAAAAAATATTTTAAGGAACATATAAAAGTAAACTTCCAACTCTGTTTGACATAGAGGTGCTTATAAACACATATTACATCTATTTGTTTCAGTGATATACGGAAGCTGTAAAGATAGTCCCGAGGGATCAAAACTGTACATCCTAACTGCAATACAGGACGACCTATGTTTCATCCTAACATTATGTGGTTTTATAAAAATAACACATTGATACTATTTAAGGAATGTTTAAAAACTATTGTCAATTGGTTGAACGCAAAACATTCGATTCAACATGCTTCGACTAAAATTGCATCCCTTTGAAATAATTTTTTTAAAAACTGATGTGCAATGTAGCAAAACCAATTAATTGGGCCAACACTAGATATAACCAATGACAGTGTCGTCGAAATAAATAAATATTAATCTAGTATTATATAATAGACCTAGGAAATTAGACCTAATTCCACCGGAATAACTTTAATTTTGAGATACAGCTCGGATCGACATCGGATTTTCTGCATTGTGTTCAGAAATGGATCAGAAAACAGTCTGCATATGATGATTGACTGCTCAGACAGAATTGATCTGGGACTGCATAAAATGCATCCCAAAGTTCATGTAATTTTTTTAATGTCTAAAAATTGATAACAAGTTGTAAAAATCACTTCTAAGGGGGTTGAGATTGCTGGTTCCAAATCTAACATCGAAAAACTTCGCCGATCCCCCT
Source organism: Philaenus spumarius (assembly GCA_018207615.1). Lineage (NCBI taxonomy): Eukaryota > Metazoa > Arthropoda > Insecta > Hemiptera > Aphrophoridae > Philaenus > Philaenus spumarius. Next base: position 15,785 of record JAGFPH010007832.1, on the reverse strand, counting down.
GGTGACCCCAAAATTCCCAGGCGCTTGTGCTCAGAGGCTAACATTTAAAATTGATAAAATGACTTGGAAAACGTTTCTGGGGGGCGGGGGTTTGAACGCTGCTCGTCAGAGGCTCTACTAGGGGTTGGGGGCAGGGCGGTGAATTATAGTAATGCACTTTTGAATTCATTTTCGGGGATAAACTATCTTCTTTTAAATTACACCCTTGAAATGGCAATTGAAAGCCGATTTAAAGTTCGATTTCGTATCCAATCTCTCCCTACCAATTACTCTGGGCCCAGAATTTCAAATAGTTCTGTTCACAATTATGGTGCAATCACGAGTGTGTGGAAATTTAGGTTTTTTTTACCTTCAAACTTTGGCCACCCGGTGCATGATCGACGTTTTTCCCTAGCAGAGTCCCGACAACCATCGGTCATATTTTCGGATGTCAGATTTAAAATCGTTGACATCGAAAACTCCCGGAAAACGATTTCCAAGTCGTTTTCTCAACTTTTAAATCTTTACCTTCTGCCCTTTTGAGCCGCCCGGGGCACCGGTGACTTTTTTGATTCAGAACCAGCGACGTTAAAAACCCTCAATATGTGATTTTCCCCCTTTTTATAAATTGTAGATATTTATAAAAAAATATGCACTTTTTGGATGCATTTCATGCAGCCGCGATGCAATTCTGTCTGAGTCGTCAGTCATCGTACGGCCGTCGTACTACGGCAGTAGAATATTGTAAGACGGTAAGTCAAAGAATTTATTTATAATTCATTCCCTGAATGGCTTGTTATCTTTTTCTTTGAAGATATTACCGTTCTCTTTCTCCCTCCCGCTACTTCACGAATTTATTCCCGAAATTTATGTTGAACTCAATACATTTACACCGTAAAGAACAATCGAATCGACAATGTAATAACTTTTATTGACCGAGCGTAAGCGAGGTCTCCGTTTTAACTCGACCGTTCGGCATTTCGTCTGTGTGTCTGTCTCACGATTACGGCCAAACGCCTTGACCGATTTTGATGATTTTGTGCATGAATGTTCCTTATTCCTAGGCCGAGCGATGTATATGTACGGTTTTTTCCTATTTTTCATTTTTAACCCCTTAAATAAAATAAAAATTGCGGCCGGACCGTTTCTCTCAGTGTAAGCTTTTTTCCAAAGCCAGTTTGTGGCTTAACCGTAAGTCGAATTTAAAAACTAATAACGTTTTGCTAAAAGCAAATTGAATTTTAAACAAAATTGTATTCTTGATTTTTTCCGTATCTCTAACGGTAAGCTCACAAAATGGCCGTAAACTTCGAATTTGTTCAAAATCGTTTAAGTTTTTGTATTTCAACCATGTTTTTATACGTTTATTCTAAACCAACTCAAAAGTGTTCCATAGCTTTTTTGTAGATAAAGGTTTAAACAATTTATATATGCCAGCAAAAAAATTATTGAAGTAAAATTAAGAAAGTTATTAGCTCAAGAAACAATCACGTTCAGTAACGAAAGGAAAATGTTTAACTTCGGGCCTACATAAAAAGTAGTAAAAATTATTGTAATTTTTTTCATAAATGTAAAAAAGTTTCGTAATTTAGTTCTAAATAGAATTGTATAAAAAAAATTTATCAATTTTAAATTTCTTATTTTGAAAACACCAGTTTTTATGTTCCTACTACAAGACTGCTAACAAGGCCTGTTTTGAATAGAATTTAGGAATATATCATTTGCCCAAAAATATTATTATAAGAAAGTGTAGAGGATAAATCAAAGAATTTAACTGTAAACTTTAAATTATCATTGTAAATTTCATAAAAGTATTTGACTTAGCTTTACTTGAATTACAAAATGAGATGAAACAAATGAAACCTCTCGGCGATAAAGGACATACAAAAAATGACCCCGTGGGAAGTGTTGGTGCATGGGTTGAGATCACTATCACGACGTTTTAACATCGTTTGTTTTCATTATTTCTAATATTGGAATATGATATGGAACTTAAAGTTAACTTATGATATATTGTCAAGTTTGAGTTATTTAAGTATGTAAATATTTAATTGTATGTTGTCCCTCTATAACGCGATATTTTTAGCTATCTTACGCATTAATGACCTAAATATAAAACACAATAGAAAATCTTTAGCAGTTAAAGCTCAAGAAAAGAAATAAAAACGAGAACTAGAAATCTCGGAATCGCGGGAATTGTAAATAATGTTTCACTGGCTAAACCTTGTGCTTACTTCCTTACTGGCACACTATTTTTAATTAACCTAAGCTCAAAACCATATTTGTTATTTCAACGAGCGAGGTCTACTGTTCACAGAACTACTAGTGTGTTTACTGCTGAAATGTTCATCCTAGTTAGGTGGACTTTTACATTAATTAATATACAAGTTGGTAGGCTATTCGGTTTGAAAAAGTAAACACACTTTAAAACAAACTGTATTTACTAACCAAATATATGTCTAAATTATGATAATAAAGATAATCATGTAAAAAATAAAATTGTGAAAGCCAAGAGCTATAAATTATTGGGAAAAGAATCATAAACTAAGATTTGGTTTATTAATGCATTACCAATCTAATATATTTGATGACATTTACTTGACAAGAATGCAGTTTATGCTTGGTGTGTGAAATATAAAAACTACAACCTGAAACATTATTTATATATTGGCGGGATACATACTGGTGTCTCATACATCATATCATTTAACGTGACTGAGGCAATTAAGTTTATCCTGTGTTATCGAATCAGGGACTTGCACACTGCATAAGACAGTTGTTTGACGCGACATCTTTGCTTCAGACATTAATTTGTCTTGTGAGACCGGTTATTCGGTGTTTGGTCATGCGCACATTGCAGGTCCAGTAAACAGATTGCAACGTAAGTGAGTCAGTGGTGTTTTCTGTGCATTGTGCCACCGTTACCAGACAATGAACAAGGCAACATTGAGTTTGTCATTGCTGTGGAAGAACGCCCAGTAGAATTTATCAGGGTGATCGTTGAATAGTTACAAACTGGCTTGGACTAACGCCAGTTGTATACCAATGCCTACGTGGTATATACGACATACCCCGACGACGTCTTTTTCTGACAACTGCAAGTAGTAACATTACTTCGTCCTCCTTACCACAGTACCCACGGCCGTACAGCATACTTGAGACACGAGGCACGCATGGAACACCCGTGTGTATGAGACACCATCGTGTGTAACCTGCATTGTATTAGTCAAAGGAAAACAAACATTTCACATCATAAACACACAGAGTTGAGTATCACATTCTCTTTGTTATCAACAAAGACGTATAAGTACAACTGTGCTCAGAAAGTGAATCATCGTTAGAGTTGGCAGATCGTGAGGGACCACAATAACTATAAAACAAACACCGGGAATGTTAAACTAGCTGTTTATATCAGTTGTTGAAATGTATATGAAATATACAATAACTCGTACAGCCCATAATATCAAGAAACACTGGTTGTTAAATCATAATTTAAATTCAAGTAAGCAATATTTATTGTATTTTCCGTTCTTTAACGACATATCTTAATTGATGTTTTTTTTTATTGAATTTGGATATTTCAGTTTTTAAGACTTAAACAGGTTGTAGGTTAGCTTCCTAGTAATTATAAATGCAAATAAATGATAAAAATATAACTTAACAGAATATTTCTAATCACTAGGGATCAAATATTATAAATAAATACAAAAAGTAAATCTCCGCACGTTTCATCAAGAACTATATTAAATGTATTTAATAGTTTTTCTTAAGAATGAATGTCAGCTTTATCTTGATTTTAGAAAATTAAATGATTCAGTAAACAATCAAGGAGTTGAATGGAAAAGGGGCGTAATTCAGAAATTAAGATTTTGAGAAAACAAGCCTTAAAGTTTTTAGTTACGGTACGCATAAAATATTTACTTTTTCTTCAAAATATTTCAAAATATGCTGTATTTTATTTAGCATTTCGTGAATTGAACAAAATTTTATTTTTTAGAAATATATCAACAGTAAATATCAAAACAAATACTAATAATATGTTTGTAACCGCCTATATTCCATTCAACAGGTTAATACTGCCCTTCTTTCATTCAACTGCCAATGAATGGAAAAAGGGCATTTCTTAATAAAATCGAATGAAAAGTTATTCAATGTTTTATTATTTGCTTTTCAAATGTTTATTTCATATTCAATGTAGTTTCAATAGTAAAATACCACTGCAAAACATAACCTTGTAATACAAAACTAAAGACCATCACACAACACAGCTGTCAAATCAGGCACTTAAAATCAGCTGTCAAAGTCTCAGAAAAAGCAATGCCCCCAACACAAATGCAAAGATATCGAAATGAAACTTTTCAGGTGCACCAAATGAACTATGGAGATTCCAAAAAAGCGTTGAATGGAAAAAGGGCAGAACATGGGTTATGCCCATATTCCATAGAGCTAATCTTGTACTTATAGGCCTACATGTTTTAAGATGCATGATTCTCCAGAAAAAATTTTAACCATTAATTCGCTGTCAATGTGCTAACATGTAGATTACTATACCAAATCCGTGATAGATTTTCACGAAACATATTTTTATTTATTGTTTTCCTGACTTTACTCGAACGAGTATTTCTTGTAATAGATGATTCAATAACAATATTTAAAAACTGCCGATTTAAAAACTGCTGCAATAATATATTCTACAACCAAATGTACAATAACATACGGTTATAAATAATTTATTTTGTATTAAAGATTAACATTTTTCATTTTACAATTAAAAATTTTTATTATTGCATTCATGTTATATTTCAGGTTGAATAATTTATAAACTTGACTAGCTGCCCGATCCGGCTTTGCACGGATAGACAAATCAAAGTTAAATGTATATTAACAAAAAAAAAAAAAAAATATATATATCAATAAATATATTGCACTATGTATTTCTTATGGGGATTTTTAGTAACTTTGACCCCTGCCCCAAACCCCCCTAAAATTTCGATTTTTTAAAACCTTTCTTATCGAGCACCTAATGCCCTAGTGGAAGCTACATACCAAATTTCATTCCAATCCATTCGTTGGTTTTTGAGATTTCGGTGGTGATGAGTGAGTCGTGAGTGGTATTTGGATTATATATATAATATAGATATAGATTTACTCTAGAATTTGTCTTGAATTTGACTGGAATTTCTACAGGATATACTATGAGGTGATAATGTTTACTTTCGGATATAAAATTAGAATATGCAATACTGTAAAGTTCGCAAATAAAGCACAAATATTCCATGATTTCCGGAGAATGTTTTGAGGGAACAAAGTGATAGAGGAGCTTATATCATGCAGCAAACAAAACCGATCAATCATTTAAGTAACTCCCTCCTGCCTGTAAGCTCCAAGTGATGACCAGGCAAATTAATGGGGTTTGATCGATTGAGTTTACATAAGTAAATACAGTTATTGAAATTTAATTATATATTGTTTTTAAGTAGGTATAGCTTTAAAAATGTATACAAATAAAGCCAATGAAAGCCACTTTAGTAAAAAAATATAAGTCATTTGAATCCTTATATATAATACGTGAAGCAGTTTTTTGTGAACACAACTTCTCCCTTATTTCTATACCAAATTTAATGTTTCAGTTGTCAAAAAATTCGTGTCATTTCGAAGTTTTGCAATAATGTTTTAGAAGTAAAATTCTTACCCTTAATGGAGTGAGCTAATCTGAAAGATCGGGCTATCCCCACAAGATTAACGTGGAACGAATTTAAAAACCATTTCTACACCAAACAGCTGTTTATAATAAGAAACAAACTAATCCATCTGCTTTCGTGGATGTAAATAATGATTTTTATAGTATACAAGAGGTTATAAAAACATTTCTATACAAAACAGCTGTTTATAATAAGAAACAAACTTATCCAGCTGCTTTCGTAGATGTAAATAATGATGTTTATAGTATTCAGGAGGTTATAAAAACATTTCTATACAAAACAGCTGTTTATAATAAGAAACAAACTAATCCAACTGCTTTCGTGGAAGTAAACAATGATTTTTAAATCACAGATAATACAGTTGATTCGGATGTCCCGCTATTAGAACAAAATAATATTTTAAGTTAGGCCTATACTGAACCAACACATTTTTCAACACACACAAACCAATAAAAACTTGCGTTAAGGAATTTAAAAATAAAAAATAAACTATGTTACATCATAATTAAAAATAAATAAGACATATAGTAGACCTATTTATTGGTAATATACGGTAATTGATATTGAGTAACTTTTTGGTTAGGTTTTTGATTAAGTGTACTCCTGAGCCTTACTGGTTTTTTAAGCTTTATTATAACTGTTGTTATAAAATATACGAAATAATTTGACTTGAACATTTAACATGATTTACCATCTTAGTTTTGTGGTTACTATTAATCCTACACCTTTATTATAACATATGTTTTTAGAAGTTTCCAACAGGTTAGCGCAGCTGTAAGCCCGCTGTGGGTCTTTTCTGTTATATCCCCGCATTAACAGAATATATACTAGTATATATATGATTTATCAAATCAGCTGTCTTAAACTCAAACAACTTGTAGATACTAGTAGATAAGCAAATCTAGATAAGTCATTAGGTTGCAATCCAGTCAAGTAGTAGAACCAAGTGGTTACTGAAAGACAATTTTGATTATGTTATACGTTTACAAATGTACAAAAATAATATCATTTTAACAATTTGTATGTCGAATATGTGTTGTTAGTGTTTTGAGTTAAACGTCAGCCTGAAGATGCCATCAGTGATACGGTGAAACATGTTGCATTCATAAAAAAACAATGATTGTTGAGACATACAAGGTATTCATAACCTTTTATTTATAAATAAAGCAATCCAATAGGCTACAGTGAATTCTGAAAAGTTTAATAGCTGTAGCATTATTCTTCATTAGACAAATAAAGATTTTAGGGTCGCGTACACATAATAAAGTGTCGCTACACTGAGCTGTGAGAAAACCCACAAACTTAATTAAATAGCGTCAACGTAATATTAATTATGTTTTGTGAAGCAGGTTTGAGAGAGTGTGGGGTGTTATGTTAGGTAACAATGTATGTGTATCCTAAATAAGTTTAGTTTCCTTTGAGATGAATGAACAAATCATGGTGGTTTGGGTCAAAGAACGAACAACGCAAAAGAACGCGGCATTCTAATAAAGGTTTTGCCTAATGTGTAATAAAATCGAAAACCAGCTGTGTAGCCATACAGTTTGCTAATCAAATATATTACACTAGCTGCCCGATCCGGCTTTGCACGGGTAGAAAAGTCAAAGTTAAATGTATATTAACAGAAAAAATATATCAATAAATATATTACACTAGGTATTTCTTATGGGTATTTTTATTAACTTTGATCCCCCCAAAACCCCCTAAAATTACAAACGTTTTGAAAACCTTTCTTAGCTAGCACCTAGGGTAGAGGAAGCTGCATACCAAATTTCATTCAAACCCGTTCGGTGTTTTTTTTTAGTAACTATTTTAACAAGACCCCCCCAAACCCCGCTTAAATTTTGAAAACATTTCTCAGCGAGCACCTGCGGCCCTAAAGGAAGCTACATACCAAAATTTCATTCCAATCCGTTCCGTGGTTTTTAAAATTTCGTGATGAGTGAGTCAGTGAGTGAGTGGTATTTGGCTTTTAAATATGTACATTAATCTATAAATATAAATAAGTTTGAAGTGTCTGTATGTGATTTCAAAATGTAAGCTTTTTCCTAAGATCATATGGTTATTCACACATCACAAAAACCTCAACACATATGTATACATTTTTTGTATGTCTGTATGTTTGTTTGGCCGGGCTAATCTCCGAAACCACTGAACCAATTTTGACGAAACTTTCTTTGACATGCAGAGGACGTTTCAGAGAATATTTCAGGCTACTTTTTATTTCAAAAATATTTAAAATTTCTGTAATATTTTTTTAAATGTAAAAAGTATGGACAAAATTAGGGAATTTGTGGACAAAAGTTGGGGATATTGTGTGTCTATTTCGATCTATGTCATACATTATGTACAGATCACAGCAACCAACCCCAACTTAAGTTCAAGTGTACCTAATCAATCATCATTTCCATAAAAAATCCTGCAAAAATATTTTTTAAATGTAAAAATTATGAACAAAGTTAGGGATTTTGTGGTTTGCATTGGCATCGCCATATTTCACCGAATGGGCTGGCGAGCGAATTGAGCAGGGGCAGAGCACCTAGTTATGAATGTTTTGTCTGTCTGTCTGTCTGATTGTCTGTTTGTTTGGCCGGGCTAATTTACGGAATGTCAGAACCGATTTTGACGAAACTTTCATTAACATGTAGAGGACGTTTTAGAGAATATTTTAGGCTACTTTTTATTAAGAACATATTTAAAATTTCTGTAAAAAAATGTTAAAAAGTACCGACAAAATTAGGGATTTTGTGGACAAATGTTGGGGATATTGCTTCGATCTATGTCATACATTATGTACAGATCACAGCTAACCCCACCCCAACATAAATCCAACTGCTTCTGTCATAATCAATCATCATTTCCGTAAAAGTTACTATGAAAAAATTTTGTTTAATGTTAAAATTATTAACATTTGTGGTTTACATTGGCATCACCTTGTGTCACTGCATGGCCAGAGACCCTAGTTTATTCTATATCTATACTAATATTATAAAGAAGTAAAGTTTTTTTTTTTTTTTTTTGAGTAATCCTTGGAACTACTAGACCGATTGAAAAAATAGTTTTACTAATAAGAAGCTACACTATCCCCGAGTAACATAGGCTATAATTCACTTCGATAAAAACATTTTTTTATTTCAATATTTGTAAATTTAGTCGGAAAATGCATAGGTTAGGCCTATAATTTATTACCACAGCAACCAATTGAATAAAATAACAGATAACAGCTGTTTGCTTTAATATTTCCATTAACAGCTAATTTCAAACTTTGTATTCCTAAATTTTAGGTTAGATTTTTATTAAAGTGAAGACCCTTAGCCTTAATGGTTCTTTTAACCTTTATTATAACTGCTGTTATAAAACGTACGAAATAATTTGATTTGAACATTTAATATTATTTACCGTCTTAGCTTTGGGGTTATTATTAACCCTACACTTTTATTATAAAGAAATCATAACACGATTATGTGTATAGAAGGTTCCAAGGTGGTTGGCGTGCGGAGCACGCAGGGGTTTCCCCTAGTTATAGAATATGTTTATTGGGGCGGTGGAAGTTAATCCTCGTTTATTGGTAAAACCTGTTATTTGTCACTGAACGAAAGCCAGTAGGCCTTAAATGACAAATTGCTGTAATTTTAGTTTTGGTATCATTTGTCAAAAGTAGGTCGCCAGGTGTAGAGTTCCTGCATGCATTCCTCAGCGGAGATTATGTCGTGTTCCACACCTGATTGGAAATTATTCGTTTTTGTTACGACCAATGCATGAAGGCCATTTACTAATACTCTTTCAAAATGCATTTATATGTTAAAATCTATTCTTAACTAATATGTTGAGTTAATATATTTTTGATATTTCTGAGAAACTTGCTTCTTCAAATTACAAACTTATCTTAGCTCGAATATTTTTTGAATGATGGAAAAAATTTTCTGAATGCGTGTTAGTTGCCTTTTACTTTCTCACTATACTATAGTATAGAGAACGTATAGTGATCACACAAATAATCGATGTTGAGATTTTTGTGGAAATATCCGTTTTGGGACCCCTTGATTCCAAAAAAGTTGTTTTTACAAAATGTCTGTCTGTATGTAGGCCAATGTCTGTATGTCTGTATGTATACAAAGCTAGAGCGAAGACTATTCGATCGATTTCGAACAAATTTGCACCAAACATGTCAATTAGGCCTACATAGATGCACAAAAAAGGGTTTTGAATTTTTTTTAAACAATCCCCTTTTAGGCCAAAAAACCCTCAAAACATCAATTATTTTTTTTTATAAAAAAAACGGCTGTAACGATTTTGATCAAATTTGGCTTATTTGTAGCCCTTAAAGTACCCTACCATATGCAAAAAATCGTATCTTTCTAAAAATTCTTGTTTAGCTAATAATAATAATAAGTGGTTTTTGGGGGTTGTTTGGCCAAAAAGGGGGTTGTTTTTCAAAACCTTTTATCGTGCATCTATACAGGCCTAATAGACGTGAATTATGAAGTCACAATGAATCTGTATAATAATTTAAATATGTTTGTGAGAAAGTATGTATAAGTTCCTGGTACAGTTTATTATGTTTAGTTTACTTATCTGACTAATAAATAAATAATCAACGCCTATAAAAGTGATTGTACGTCCGTACATTCATACGTACGTTCGTGAGTAACATATAATATTACAGCTTATTTCACCCATCTTAAACTTAAACAAACTCATCGTACTTTGGGGTTATGTTATAACTTCAATCATTATAATTTCTAATGTTTTTTAAACATGAGTTACAGAACTAATGTACGCTATAATACGTTATAAGATTTGCTTTGAGGTTATAAACTGTTTCAAAAGTACCCAAAATGTGGGGGCCCCAAAATACATGCCAACCGAATATGTCGAGGAACTTATCTTTAAGATTATTTCTCACTATTGCTGTAATTGCATATGAGAAAATATATATTCACCCAATTAATAAAAAAGGATCTGTTTTTATCTTCAAGTTAACTTTGCTGAAATCTGGCTATACCTCTGTAAATTATTAAAGATTAAGCAAACTCATATTAATGTTCACGTTTTTAGTTATAAGTATTAATGAAGTGGAAGGATGAGGAGGAGAATAAATGTAAGTATCTTGAAAAAATCGATTGTTTTCTCTTAAATCAAGATCTATAATTTAAAGGTTGTAATTTATATCAACAGTATTATTTGGTGAATATATTTTGCTCTTTCAAGAGGAACCTGTGGTAAGGCACAAAATCTACATATTAGCCAATTTCCAAATTTTCATAGGAAAAATGAGCTATTGCAGTGGCCCTTATGGTGAGATCTAAGGTCGGGAGTAGCAAATGAGCACCGATCATAGTCCCCAGAATACGTTTTGGGGTGACATTAAAATTCATATATATGTATAATATGTGTTCGCACACTAGCGGCCGCATTTTAAGTCCGATTTGGTAAAAAATTTGGTATACGTGTTGGTTGTTTATATCGCTCAGACGAGTTTGTTAGCCAAACAAATTCAACAACCAGAAGTACGTTTTTTGACCGGAAGTAACTATTTTTTTAGATTTTTACTACCAGAATGAAATTTTTTAGATTTTTTCTAAAAATATAAATGTAGGATATTATTCTGCACATTTTGTTTTTTTACGCGACCTTATAGCTCGCTTGGTTCCCCCAAAATAGACCAAAACGTAAAATACCATAAAAGTACCCGGTTCGAAGCCAAGTGGTGCAAACTCGCGAGGCCACTAGGAATAAACTACTAATATACTACTAATATATTGCGTACACACAGACAGCTGTTCAACGCCTTCGTGATTCCCAAATTGTTGGTTGAAACCCTAAAACATAGGCATATAAACTTAATTTTGGAAATTTGCTCAACTCACGTCATCGGTCCAGCTGCGTGGTCGAATTATTTTCTCTTTGTACCATCAGAGTTAGTCACGAAAAGACGAAATGTTCAAAGAAGGAAATAATCTGATTTAGATGCCTTTCATATTTGGCATTCAGATAGAGTATAGCGGTAGCCCGAACATCTAAAGGTTTCTAATTACATTCTTTGATCCAAAATACTAACTAGGACCTTTCCGAATCTATTGACCGTGTCAATCTATATAGCTCTGATGTATACATTTTACATAATGGAAAATGTCTAAACCATGAAAGAAACGAATCTATTTCCAACAAAATAGTTCATAAAATACATAATATCATCACGAGAATCTGCAAGTCAATATTACATTTAAAAAAATATTGTTTGAAAGTTTAACAATTACTGTATTTCTTATATAACTAAAACAGAAGTGATTTTGATATAAATACATTCAACTTCATATAAGCTTTAATAACCACTTATAGACCATCGTTACTTTATTCAAGCGAAATGATTCAAATTTGTACGGTAAAATACTTTTTATAAGAAAAGTTACGAAACAAACAATATTTTGTAAAACAAATATCCTAAAGTCAAAGGCAATATTTTTTTCTTACTTACCTTGCGTATTTGATCAAATTCAACATTGCAACAACTCAGTATCCTCAAAATATTTGCTTTCTCCATTTCTTTGATTAAATTTCTAAATTTAATTTACTAAACTTTCTTCCGCTTTTACTTTGGGTTTTAAATATATTTTTTCGCTTGAAATCAAAGTTGATTTAAATGATTACTTCTTATATTATTGTAGTTATTTATTCTTGGTCTGTATATTCAAGGCCCATACAATACAGTCAAAGGGCTAACGTATTTATTATAAGTTAGGTTTATTATATTTCTCTGAGGGTTTAGTACTTGACTACTCTTTTCACCTGTTATTGGCTCACCTGGCTTTACAATGACGTCACATGTCAGTCGTCATGTACTTATGTATGTTGCTCACATGTTATTTTGCTCTTTTTACCAAAATGTAAAACGTTTAACATGCATCTTTGGTATACTATAAAAAACATATTTTCTACTAACAGATAACGTTACAGAAACAAATGTAACCTGGATATGAAAATAAATTTGATGGGTTACTAAAACATTATTATTGGATGTGTCACGTACGAAGTTGTTGCCAAACTAAACTTAAACGTTTTTGAGGTACAAGTGAAACAAAGATTTTTTTAAATAACCGTCAAGAGTCACTGTTATCTTATTGCTAAACATAAACGTTGGAAACTTTTAACCAACAAAAATTTATATTTATAATTGGATTTCTGTTCTAATAGATTTTTCTTTTTTTTCTTAGATGTAATTAAAGTTTTCATGATTAATTTAACAATTGTCTAAATAAAATCTTACACATTTATGACGTGAGTGTTCCTTAACTCAAGTTGTCTTCAAAACCTAATTAATCTCATGTCGACGATATTTAATTAAGTTTGTTTGCATTCTCGCGGCTCCTTCTTGCGCCACTTCATTATGTGCAGTACTAACACCTTCGCCTGGTTTAATTTGAATTTTTAGGATATTAACAATTAATACTTAAAAGTTAAGTATTCATTGAAGTGAACATTTAAGTATTCATTGATATTAAGTTCGAAAAGATTTTATTGGTTGTTTTATTTTATAGCTATTTCAAAACATACTTTCATACATACAGTATATCGTATGGAAAACAGTTCAAGATTGAAACATATTATAGCTTGATATAGATTGCATTAATTTTGTTTAGAGAATTCAAAAAGTGTAACGAAATATTCATAAATCTGCAATGTTGGGAATTTATTTTCAAAATGTAACTGTTTAACACTAACACAGCTTTTGATAATAGGTAAAACAGCAATTATTTAGTTTTTTCAAAGTTTAAGAATGGTTTGTTAAGCTTTTGATAATTTTATTATTAAAAAAGAATGCAGTCGTGGGACTGCCGGCAGAAGTGAAAACTGTCATGAATACAGACAATCTTGTTTATGTTATTTAAAAAATTTTAGATTTCAATTTTAAATGTGACAAGATAAAAATAACAAAACTTACGGAATGAGGAAGAAGAATGTCCATTTCTTAGTTATTACCAAGTAAACTATTTTAACACAATTTACAAAATGAGGAAGCACAATGTCCATTTTAGAGGTATTACCAAGTAAATTATTGTAACACAATTTATAAAATGAGGAAGCACAATGTCCATTTCAGAGGTATTACTAAGTAAACTATGTACTCTGCTATATACACATGTGTACTATATATATATATATATATATATATAAGAGAGCGAGGGGGAATAGTGCGTGAAGGTAAAATCCGATACACCGTTCGCAAAATTTGTTGGACGCGGTGGTCCTCTAGACGTTTTCACTTCAAAAATGTGACTTAAGGGGGCGCTACCCTGTCGCCATATTGAATCTGATTCCCATAAGAGCAATGCTACAGAATAAGTCATTTTTTTTCCGTTAATTCGTGGAATAATTTAAAAAATTTTGTTTCATTTTGAAGTACTGTCATATGCGGGATGTTGATTGCCGAATACATTTTCAAAACCCGTTTTATTGTTTTCATAAACGTATGATATAAATAGTAAAAAATAGTAAACTTTATAAATCTTTTACTCAGTTGAAAAAAGAGATATTGCAAAAAACCTTAGCAATAAACACCCACAATCTATTTGACTTTAAGAAAAAAAAATACAGCTTTCGTTTTTTGACAAAAACAACACAAAATAGTGAAGGTATGTTTTGGTTATTTAACATTGAAATTGGTACCCAACTTCGCCGTTTTGAATGTAGAGAGCCGAGCCTTAATATCTGTTTGATAGCCTACCCTTTCGCCTCCGCAATAGCATTCTGGTACCAATACCCAATACCATATCCCAAAACTGCGGTGACAATGTTTGATCCATTCTTTATTTTACTGTTCATAACAATAAAATTTTGAACTTGGGTCACTTTTTGACTTTGAATTAGATTTAAAAGTTGTATGCCTCCTGCATCCTACAACTTTAATTAATCTAGTTCACCATCTCCCTATTATTTGTTAATTCGATGGTTTATGTATGTTTTTATTAGAGAACTTCCACTGGAAAAATGAGCTATTGGTACGAATCTTATGGTGAGATTTAAGGTCGGGAGTGGTCAACGAGAACCGATCATGGACCCCAGAACACGTTTAGAGTGTCATTAAAAATTGTATATACATATATATGTGCTCGCCCTCTAACGTCCGATTTGATCCAAATGTGGGTTTCCTAAGTCGTTCGGACGAGCTCGTTAGACAAAAATTCCAACGACCAGAAGTAAAATATGTTTGTGATTTTCTTTACTAGAACGACACTTTTTTGGGGGTTTATATAATAAAATAAAAATAGGGGATTATTTCGTTACCCAGCGCCTTCGTGGGTAGACCGATTTATCAAATAGTTGGATTAAATCCTAAAACATATAAATTTTATTTTGGAAATTCATGCACTTCAAGTTACTGTTTAACATCTTTGTTATGATATAAAACACATATTTTCTACTAACAGATAAAGTTACAGAAACAAATGTAACCTGGATATGAAAATAAATTTGATCTGTTACTAAAACATTATTGTTGGATGTGTCACGTACGAAGTTGTTGCCAAACTAAACTTAAACGTTTTTGTGGTACAAGTGAAACAAAGATTCGGTAAAATAACCGTCAAGAGTCACTGTTATCTTATCACATAATATTATTTATTATGATATAAACGTTGTGTACGTTTAACCAACCGAAATCTATATATATAATTAGATTTCTATTCTAATAGCTTTCTTGTTTCTTAGATAAGTTTTCATGATTAATTTCAAACAATTTTCTAAATAGAATCTTACACA
This sequence comes from Philaenus spumarius, assembly GCA_018207615.1. Classification (NCBI taxonomy): domain Eukaryota; kingdom Metazoa; phylum Arthropoda; class Insecta; order Hemiptera; family Aphrophoridae; genus Philaenus; species Philaenus spumarius. The sequence goes on along the minus strand of JAGFPH010007832.1, from coordinate 345 downwards.
TTTATGACGTGAGTGTTCCTTAACTCAAGTTGTCTCTCAAAACCTAATTAATCTCATGTCGACGATATTTAATTAAGTTTGTTGGCATTCTCGCGGCGCCTTCTTGCACCACTTCATTATGTATTCACGGTTCTAATACCTTCACCTGGTTTAATTTTAATTCGTTGTATATTACGTTCGAGAAGATTTTAGTTTATATTTTATAGCTTTTTCAATACATACTTTCATACTTACAGTATATTGTATGGAAAACACATCAAGATTAAAACATATAATAGATTAAGCCTGGTACAGCTTGCATTAACCCTAGAACCGGCAGATCGCACGAAACGTGCGTTCATGACA
>JAGFPH010007831.1:32474-45525 GCA_018207615.1 Philaenus spumarius | reverse complement strand
GGTAAGATGTTATTACAATAATCTACTGTTTTCTTTTAACTGTATTTTTATTAAAGGTAAGATGTCATTACAATAATCTGCTGTTTTCTTTGAAACTGTTTATTTTTTATTAGAGGTATGCCTAATGTTGTATCTATTTGTAGTTACCATAACAACGAATATTTCTGCTAAAAAAAACTTTCCCTTTATTTAGTTGTTTAATGTTATAGGCCTAACCTCAAAACTCAATAATTCAATATTTATTAAGCTGTTTCTTATATTCAACTTAATCTTAAGAACTTAAAATTTTCTGAACTTAATCTTTTAACCCAAACTTATTGAGTGAACATTTTATGTATGTAAATATTTTCTCTAAAACGGCAGTTTTAAAACTGGTCTAACGATGTTCACGAAAATGTGCAATAATAGTTGTTTGACGTGAGCATACTAGGCCCTCGGCCTAAATCGATAGTGAAATATTAAACTTTAATTAATTTAGGCCTGACTTATTTTTTAGGCATAGCGTTGAGATTATGGTTAATCCTGTAATTATTCTCAATACATTTATGACTGATTTCACAATTTAATTTGTTAGAAAAAAGTAAAAGTTAATAGAAATTGATTTTAAAATAGTCAATTTTCTAATATAGGTCTGCCCCACTTCTATACCATAGTTTTGAGTTTATGAATAATTCTGCAACTAATAATTGTTAACATATTTAGGCATGTTTCAAATTTTACAAGTTAAACGAGCGGAGCATTTGAATTTAATAATAGGCCTATTTATTGATATTATACGGTAATTGACAGTGAGCAACCGAAAGTTATATTATAATTATAATATTCCTACACATAAATCTGTATAGATCTAACTACATCAAGAATATACAATTCATTCAACCTTCAACATGTGACAAGGAAGTGTTAGGTTGGCAGCGCTATTAATTTTCCTAAAAAAGAGCAAAGTCTAGAAACATAAATTATTATGAGTAGTAAGTGTCGGCGTGTTGTTATTGTTAGGTTCCGTCTATATGTAAAGTAACTGTACAAGGGCAAGTAGTTTATCATAAAAAATACTTATATATTAATAAAAAATGGTTATGAATATTAGTTTTAAATTATTGTTGTGTTAGTGTTGTAGTTATTATATTGTGTTTGTGTGAATTAATTGTATTGTTGTTCTTCTATTTTATGTGTGTCTTTCTTTTAAAAATACGATTTAAAAACACTCATCACGATTTCTCAAAAACTACTGAACGGATTTCAATGAAATTTGGTATGTCCTCTAAGGCCGTAGGTGTTCGCTAAGAAAGGTTTTCAAAAAATTCGAAATTTTAGGGGGTGTTTAGGTGGGTCAAAAGTACTACAAATTTCCATAATTTATAGATGAGCTAGAAACTTGAAATTTTGTATGTATCTTCTTCTAGGGCCGTAGGTGCTCACTAAGAAAGGTTTACAAAACATCGACATTTTAGAGGTGTTTGGGGGGTGTAGAAATTTCAAAGCCATATTTAAGAGATTTCTAGATGAGGTAGAAACTTTAAATTTTTTATGTAGCTTCCTCTAGGGCCGTAGGTGCTCGCTAAGAAAGGGTAAAAGAATGTGATGGCCATGGTTGTTAAAGCGTGTTTTCTTAACAGACATCATTGACAGTGGTTCGGAATCCACGTAAAACTGTAGGTCCCGTCTTCATTAGCTTTAAAGTGCAAAAGAGCAGGACGTTAAAAACAAAAACAAAAAAAGGTTACAAGATATTCGAAATTTTAGGATTGTTTGGTGCGGGGGGGAGGAAAGTTAATAAAAATCCCTATAAGAACGAATTGGCATGAAATTAGGTAAGTAGCTTCCTCTAAGGTGCTCGCAACATTGCCATTGTAATTAAGTGAAAGTCAAACTTAGTAAAAACTTTAAATTAAAACGATAGTATTTAAAGCTTTTTCATGTTAGTAGTTTACTGATCACAGTATTTGTGATATTAATTCTGTATTGTTTCTGTTTTTTCCAAACCATTTAAAGTAACACATCACAATTGATATTTATTCATATCCAGTTTGATTTTGTCCTTTAAGTCCATGAATTTCAAAATTGAAAACTGTTAATTTAAGAAGCCAATTTTCGCAATACAATTACTGTGTCTAATATTACGATTATTTTAGTTTTCTTATCTTAATTAATCTTATAAAGTATCACTCGACTGTATCAGAGAAATATAATTTCTCCTGTCCTTTAGCCCTCTTTAATAATGAGGTAAAAAATATATTTTACTTTGAAATCTATGTTGCATGCAATCTATAACTATGTCAAATTTCACGTTGATAGCGTACATATAAACTATGTCAGTATTAATGTTGCGTAAGGATAGACCTACTAACAACAGGTCAAATAAGCCAAACAAAAATGTATATTGTGCTAAATTTATATTATGTTTAAATATTTTACCTGGACACATTTAAAGTGACAGCACAGAATATTGCTATGAGTTAAATTAAAAAAGAAATAATATTGTATTTAAATTCGCAACTTATGGAAGCTTTTTTCAATAATCGAGTCTGTCTAAGTCAATTTCCAGTCAAAGCTCAAAGCTAAATAACTTTTGCAGTTTTATTTAATAAGACATTGATTTTACTAAAATATAAATCTTAAAATTACTGTTAAAAAATGGTTGGGCTAGAACGACCGCTGGGGCGATGGCACAGTAACAAAAAGCAGGATATTGTTTAGGTAAACGAGGTCAAGTCCCCTTCCCAATATATATGTTATCATTTCCTTCTTAAAGCAACGAAGTACAGTCACATTTTACTTGTTTGGTTGGTATAGTCTTTACCGCAACACATGCATCACCGATTTATCAGTGATGTTGTGACAAATATAAACACATTTTAATGTCATATCTGTAATAAAGAAATAACACCGTCAAATGTGTTTCCCATTATTCTTCTTCTAAGATTTATATTATGAATTACAACTTTCAATATTCAATTCTAAAGTGTAACTACGGCCTTTTAGGGTATTTCCCCATTTGTAAATCTGTGCATATAATATTGTTTCAGTTATTGACAAATAATACGGTACTGTATAAGATAGCAAAATTGAAGATCATAGTGACCAAAATCAGTATTTTTATTGCTACATTGGCTATTTCTAAGAAATTAAAAAGTTAAACACGAAATTGTTTAGCATTTACTACTACAGTACTTCTGTGAGTCTTTGAACGATTTATACAATGAAAGTGGTTTTTTTCTTGATATGTCAGCTCAAATTGGTTGATAATGCCGTCATTTGGAATTGCTTTGAAAATGTCTTTCAGAGGGTAGAATTAATAGCCTAGACAACCACTTGTCACCCATATTGCTGCGAAGTTGATTTTTATTTACAATGTTGTATATGGCTAAACTGTCCCATAAACAATTGGTGTGGAACTTATTGTTTAAAATAAAATCAGTTAGTTATAGGCTACATTTAGTGAGTTAATTTTACAATACATTTTGTATCTTTAAACGCGAACATTTAAAAAGGAATCTTGGATTGGTACATACTTAGCAATATTTTTATGATTGTATTTAAGCGTACAAAAATGTTATGGTTTAATTTATACTTTCACAGTGTAGTTATTACGTTTTATTTTGACAACTAAATTATATTAAGAACTGTTATAAAAAAAATTCAAAATGTACCTATAATATTAACACACTAATAGGCCTATATTAAACTAGTAAGATGCCGGGAAAAATCACGGCACGGCAAATCAGTTAAATGTGTACAATTATAGTAAAAAACCTGTTTAGTAATTACAAAATATTAAATGCAATGTTCTTCTCACGTAGAACATGTATAGGTATTTTCAAACTGTTATAGAACTAATGTAGGCTATATTGATCTTTTTCGAGGTTAAAATTCATTGACAAAATGTTTTTCAATCATATTTGTTTACTTCGATTTTCAGAAGAAACTACTTAGGCCTACAAACAATAAACTATATCTTACTGGGTCTATGTCGTTAGGGATTTTCAAGATGTAAATGTAGAGTCTACAGTATAAGAAGAAGGCCTATATAGCACCTAATATAATAGCCCATGGTAAACAAAAAAGTATAGTTATGGTATGAATAAGTACGACACGTACAAGTTACACGACACAAGAACTACTAAACCGATTGGTATGATTGTTTTTTTATATATACGGAAGAAAGTTATTACTGTAGTGCTGTTTTAAAATAAAAACAAATTTTGATCACTGGAATATGCTTTTAAACCCTCATAAGAAATCATTAAAATTAAATGAAACACAAAAAAATGTATTTATTTAATTTTTTAATAAAAATAGCAACAGACTCTACATGAAAACTATTAAACCGATTGAGATGATGTTGTTCTTGATGTCAAAAATGTATATACGGGAGAAAGTTATTATTGCTGTTTCAAAACAAAAACAATTTTGACCACTGGAATATTCATTTAAACCTTCATAAGAATATGTTAAGTCCCACACATATTACCACAAACTGAAGAGTGGAGAACAATAACGTGAAAAGTTTTGCTAACCACAAGCTTCCTTCACAACCAGAACAAAAAATTCGTCATTATAATTTCAGACTTTGTATGTTGTCTGGACCTCACTTACATCATAAATTTCTAGTTGCTGGCATAGTGAGATAAACATGTGGATGAAATAAATTACCTTCCTTTTTAATTTTAATATTTTTTATTGAAATCTCTACGAAATAGGGATGTAATAGTTTTAAATTGATCATATGATTACTAATTCTATTTTCCATATATGCAATTATTAACAGACCTTGTACATCGTACATAAGCATGTCCTTGTCCATATAAACCATTACACAGCTAAAAATACTCATCTCTTTACTAGAAGTTAGTTGATTATTAAAATATTGGATTTACAAGTAGGCCTATAGCCAAATTGTCAAGTAGGCAGCCATAAACTGTTAAACTTTATGTAGGAATAGACACGATTTTAAGCTTATTAAAACGGTTTTCAGTTCTTGGACATGATATATTTAGATCAAATTGTATTCCATTAACAAGTGAACATTCTAATGCAGCCATAAATTAATGTAAAACTATCTAAATATCGTTCTATAAAATTACCCCACATTCACAAGCAGTTGTATGACTATGTTCACTTTAAAAATTGTAATTACGACATTATGTCATACAAGTTGTATAGAATCCATAAGAGGTAAAAAGGTACATGTTGATGAATTTTGAGTATTTCTTTTAAGGGAAAGTGGTGTAATGTCCAAAAACCAGAATTCAAATAACTGGACTTTAATACTGGCGAATGGTTTATTTCATAATAAAGGAAATATTTATCAATATGCAACTTTTTAGAAAATATTTTAGGAAAAGCAAAGATCTTTATGAAAGTGATAGAAAATTTTAAACATTGTATATAGAGACTATCTGTGGAGGAAAATGTTAAGATTTTTAATTAAAAATAGATTAATTTCAACAAGTCTAAAAATTCCATAGCGTTGAATCTGCAGTGCTGCTTCCTAATGACGAAAATAGAAAACAAACGACAGTAATCTTTTAATTCAACTATCAAGGTTGCATTACGAATTTATGAACAGGTCCTTCTTGAATCCAAAGGAAGATATAATACCTAGGCCTACTTAACAAAACAAAAAAATATTTTATAAATACCAAAATATGTGAGCAGCGCCAAAAGTGAAAAAGGTATTTATGAAATATTTATACCCAGTCCAGTAAGGCAAACAAACAAAAAGTAAATATAAAAACAAAAAAGTTGTTGTTTTCTTAACATTTTTTCAGTGCTCTAATATTACATTAAATTTATTACTAAATGTTTATTATGTCCTACTTTATAAATTTGCTTATTTATTTATTGTTAGTAATTTTTGTATTGGTTCTAAGCAATTTTCTTATAATCAATTAATTTGTATTCACATGGTAGCGATGAATTTAAGTGTCTTTTATTGCAATTCTTGAAGAATAATTTTCAACCCCTTTTTCAGAAGGAATGCTATGATTATGATATCTAAATTGAGTTTTCTAATATAAATTTGATTGAATAATAATTTGCTGGTTATGTTACATGTTAAAAGAAAAGACATACCCTTCACTGTGATAGTTTAATTATAGGTTAATTATAACAAGTTTAACAATATTTTAAAAATAGTAAATAGTTCTTTGAAAGGTGATAATCAACTTACAGTCTATGGAAGGTCGGTTATCAAACTGAATGAGCTAAGGTAATACAATAAATATAGAAATGAAAAATATTACTTTATTTCTCTTTTTTATAGGAACAACATAATGAACAATACTGATTTTATCTAAATTGTAAAATGTAAGAAATACCAAACAATTATTAGAAATATTAAAAACAAAACTGAAATTTTAAAAACTAATTGAAATTGAAGTCTGATGCTCTGCTTCCATAATCAAATAAAATAATTAAAAATAAGTTTTATTAAACAAAACTTTTACATAGTGTACTTACTCTCTAAATTGAGTATGGTTTGCTCTCTACAAATAATTTCACTACAAATTTGAACATAGTTATACATGTCAAATACAAGAAGATTATATAAAAATATATATATAACAATATGAATACAACAATATTTTGTCCCTAATGGAAAAAAAAAACATTCCCACTACTATTATTTTTAAAGTAATGTTTAACATATTGTGGAAAATATTAAGATGTTTACACTTAATTAATATATACATCAACTTGCATTTACTCCTTAGTTAGTAATGTATTTAAGTTTAGTTTTTTCAGTATAGATATTTTGAACAAATACCTTAATTTTTCCCATTTAGAAGGAAAGTTAATATCAGGGTAGGTTTTATAAAGTTTATTTACCTGCTCCTTCTTTGGTGGAATCTTTCCAGAAATTTCTGCTTGAAAAAAACTAGCTACTAATTTACGTTGCTCATTTGTCCACTTGTGAATCTCTCTTTTTGCTTTTATTTTTCTGGGGTTTTGAACATTGATAGATGTATTTGCTGGCAATTCTTGCTCAGGCGTAATTATTATTCCTAATGGAAGTGGCTCAGGCTCATCATCACTTGAGACATCATTTGAGATGTCTTGAAATTCCAAAGGAACATCAATTTCCTCTAGGCTTTTTCCCTTAAATTTATCACCTTCCCCTTTCTCCATCATTAGAAGTAGTTTTAAGATTTTTGAGGTCTGGAAAACATTATCTGGGAGGCGGTAGTTTTGCCTGTGGGTTCCATGAGTATGTCCCATAAAAGTTGATAATTGCTCTACCTCTTCATCTCTCTGGTGAAATAGCTGGCAGATAGTGGCTAAGCGTTTTCTTAAAGTTCTTGTTGATAATGTTTGAGGTTTCTTACATTTAGCCAACAGTGCATATTTTTTTAACAATTTATACCCTAAAATTGGTCCACGTAATCCAGGTACACTAAATAAATATTGGTTAGAGTTTTCTATAAAGATCCCTCTAACAGTTAAAATGACATCTATTTGATTTTGAACATCGGGGCTAAAAAGAACTAGAGTAGCTTTCCGTTTCCCTTTAACCACTACTCTTTTGAAATACTTCAAAAGAATGGCTTCTGTTGGGGTTACACTATTTTTGAATTCTTCATAGTTACTTTTATTATTATCAGCTTCTTGGTAAGAATCAACAGTCAAACGTTGTAGTTCACCTGGTCTTTTCCTGCAGAGTAGCAACACCCTTAGGTATACACACTCAATAAGAGTTTTAAAAGCATCTACACTAAAGGGGTTTATCTTAAGGGTTTCGGCAGATTCCTCACCTTTCGTAATTAAATATTCTCTCAACAATTTTAAATCACCTGCCAAAGGGACTATTTGGATTTTATTCATTTTTTGAGTGTGTAGATGGTCCGCTGCTTGGTGGGACAGTTCCGATTTCCATTGAGACTTTATTAAAAGTATTGTTGTGTTAAGCTCAGCTTCTATTTTTGCATACATCTCGCCATTTTGAGTATGTTTTTTCTTTAAAGCATCAAGAATAGCGATTTCGCAGCACTCCTTCAGAGATGTACTGATGTTCATTACAAATGTGGCATCACGGAATGTACCATTTTCTACGTTATAGCCTGCAGCTAGTTTAGCAGCTTGAATTATAATATCAAAGTATTCTGGCTTTAGTGCTTGTAGTAAATTTTCTATATTTTTATTAATTTTTTTAGCTTCTAATAATACCATCGCCAGTTCCCTCATTTTCCTAGAACATGTTGTAGCTTGATGCTCCTGTCTGTGAGTTTTTAGGTATTTTGTTCCATAGGCACATATTAATGGGTCTGATTTGGCTAATTTATTTGCATTGTTACTAGCATGCATCCGAGGAAAAACTTTTAAGATTAATTCGCCATATGCTGTTTTAGATTTTGGGAACAATTCATGAAAACGTTTTTGTGGCCTACCGTCGTTTTTTGAACAATTATTTTTATGTCTCCACAATCTATTTCTTGCATAGTACCCAAAACAGTATGGGCATGCTTTAACTTTTGATGGTGACAGCGTCTTCAGTTTTTTCACTGGTTTCACGTTTCCTGCTGCTGCGTTGATAAAATTTCCTTTCTTTCTTAATGTTGCAATTAAATTGTTTTTTTCAGCGCCTTTTTTTGTTATTATTATTTTTTGAACTTCAAGTTCATTTGAATGATTTCTTTCAATATGTCTTGAAAAATCTAAAAAATGGTCTCACAGAAAAAACAGAAATTCTTATTCTTTTTTGACTTTTTGCTATTTGAACGGTCTATTGTTTCGACACTCTGGTTTTTTACACATATTTTACGTATATTACTAGTAATTTCTGAAGTTTTGTTTGAGCAATCACCGTCTTCAAATGTAACATTACAATCTACATCTACAGAAGAATCGTTTTCACTACTATCTTCGATCATTAAGGGAGAATAGGTTTTATCTTTTTCAGTATCATCACTATCTCCTAACGTGTCATCACTTTCTTCTAAAGCATCATCCTCTTGAGTAACCGTAGAAGTTACTGGGAAATTAACTTTTTTTAAATACTTGTGTTGTGTCATGATAGGAGTGGAAGCAGGTAAAACGTCAACATCCGATTTTTTTGACTTTTTGCTATTTGAACGGTCTATTGTTTCGACACTCTGGTTTTTTACACATACATTACTAGTAATTTCTAAAGTTTTGTTTGAGCAATCACCGTCTTCAAATGTATCATTACAATCTACATCTACAGAAGAATCGTTTCCACTACTATCTTCGATCATTACAGGAGAATAGGTTTTATCTTTTTCAGTATCATCACTATCTTCTAATGTGTCATCACTTTTTCCTAAAGCATCATCATCCTCTTGAGTAACCTTAGAAGTTAGCGGGAAATTTACTTGTTTTAAATACTTTTGTTGTGTCATGGAAGCAGGTAAAACGTCATTATCCGATTTCAAAACGGGGCTAGTATGTTTTTTTGCTGGAAATTCAGTAAAGATATTTCCACGTGATACGCTATTACAAAAATCAGAGGGGTATCTTTTCTCGTCATTATGGGTGGTACATATGTTGTCTTCTAAATGAAATTCAGTTTCAAAATGGTCAACTGAGTTAGTGGATGTTGAGGGTTGTTCTACAGCAAAGTCACCAACAGAATTAGTGTTATGCTTCTTTGAATCTGAAAGAAACAATTTTATATTAAAAAACTAAATTTGTAGACAGAATATGTTGGTTATGAAACTGTACTTAGTAGTGTTATCACAGCCGTAAACCTAATTTACCGATAGCCAACTTATAAAATATATAACCAATGTATTATAATTTTAATCAAAACGTTCAATTATGATCCATAAAACAAAACAATACCATAAATGTTTTAACTAAATTACATTTACAAACTAGTAGTTCAAGTAAATGTAGTAAAGTGAGATAACATTGACCAATGTCGGGGTGGATCAGGATGGCTTGGATGATTAAAGTGTCAGCACGGACCGCTGGAGATCAGGGGTCTAATCCCGGTTTTGGTCCATGTTTTTTTAACTTGTAATTTAGTTTAATTAAACCTTGCTGAGGAAGTGAACAGCGGTAAAATTATTCTAAAATAAAAAATAGCATAAATGTTGCTTATATAACCATTTAATATTTATTAACGTATCCTAAAAGCTTGTTATTTTTGTAAATATTTTGAATTTTTTCTCATGGTGTATAAAATTAACAATATTATAAAATTGGCAATATTGTATTGTAGGAAAATGTATATAATACAGGTATTACTTCGTTTTCATAATTACTAGTGAAACATGAGTTTGTTTGAATGTGTTGATAATTTAGGTCAGCGCAATACCAATTCACTATACTGCTGTTAAATGATTTCGTAAAATAGCTGTATATACCTGTGATCCAACTTTTAATAATTGTAATGAAATTTATTCATTGTATGAAATTTATAGTGTAAAGAAATTTCAAAAGTACAGGCTTTGGAAAACATATAAAACACTTTTTATTTAAAACCTAAGATTTATATACAGGGTGATTCAAAATTAAACGGCAATATCTCCAAAACTGATTCTGTAGCTAAAAACAATAAAAAAACTTTCCAATAAAGATGAGTCCGAAAATGCTTCGTTACTGAGTTATCCGCCACTTTTTTTTTTACAAAATGCTTAGTATTTTTTGAAGTAGGAAAGATATTGAGCTCAAACTTTGTATACATATTTTTTGCATAACCTTTTGTACGAAAAATTGGAACATTATTATAAATATTTTAAAAATGGCAATTAATTGTTTATAATTTTTAATGTCAAATATCTCAAAAACAGATAATTTTACAAAAACATTACAAGAGACAAAAAAGTTTACTTTTTTAATGACAAACAAAATGAGTTTTTTTATATTTTCCCCATATCTTAAAAGATAGCCAAGATATGGGCAGAAAACGAAAAATGTATGATACAAGTAGTGTAGATCTGACAAAAAACATAAAGATTAAAGCATTACATTTTTCCTTTTTTTGAAAATATCTTTGTTATCCTTTGAGCTAGAGTCAAAATAAAAACCCATTTTGTTTGTCATTAAATAAGTAAACTTTTTAGTCTCTTGTAATTTGTTTGTAAAATTATAGATTTTTGAGATATTTGACATTAAAAATTGTAAACTGCTGCCATTTTAAAAATATTTAAATAATGATCTAATTTTTCGTACAGTGATGAAAGGTTACGCAACAAATATGTATACAAAGTTTGAGCTCAATATCTTTGCTACTTCCAAAAATACTAAGCATTTTGTAATAAAATGGCGGTTAACTCACTAACGAAGCATTTTCGGACCCATCTATATTGGAAACTTATATATTATTTTTAGCTATAGAATCAGTTTCCGATAGATTGCCTTTTAATTTTGAATCACCCTGTATATTATAAAATACACTTTGAGCTTGACGGGTGAAAAGGAATTTATATTTAAGACAAATAAAAATAACACTAATTCTCACTCTTATAATAATAAGGAGTTATAATATATCAGTTGTAGCTCATGTATCACTGAGGATGACGTCTTTGTCGTTGAAACGAGTTTGATAATTAAAATTATAAGAGTGAGAATTAGAGTTTTTTTATTTTTCTTGAATATAAAAACCTAAGATATACAAAAGTAAAAAAAAGTGTTTTGTATATAAAACCGTAAAAAAGTTTGTTATAAAATTGTCAACATACATTTTTTCAAAGTGTTTTTTTAAATCTACTGTTTTTTGAAAATTGACAAGTTGTAAGCAAACTGTCTAGATCTACATACAGAGTGTCCAGTGATCTAAGTTCAAAGAATTCAAGGATTTCAAGGCTTGAATTCCAAAATTCAAGGCTTGAATTCCAAAAATTCAAGGCTTTTATCGACAAGCTACTAGTACAGTAATTGGGTAGGTATAAACTAATGAAAAAGTAAACATTACACAATACAAATTATTTCCTCTCTTTCACTTGTGTGTATATTATATATATATATCTGAATTTTTTAAATATTAGATGAAAAACTAATATTTTATATGTAAATTAAATCAAGGGTAACTCCTTGTAAAACACAAATTGCACTAAACAAGACTATTATTAAATACCTATTGTTAAGTTTAAAAAAAATCATTTATATTAATAAAAAAAACAGTATAATAAAAATAATAAAATTAAAAGGCATTAAATGTATATGTAATGAAGTTAAGCCATTTAAATATTAAAAATAAACATATAGGCCTACAACTTTTTCAAATTTAGAAAACATTTTTTAAAGTGTTATATATCATCAGTCTTATAATATTACGCTTTTAAAATTAAAAGATAAGGGGCTTATAAAAGGAGTAATAATAGGCTCTAAAACTTATAATTGGGGATTGCTGAGAAAAAGTATGTTTGTTTAACTGATCTAATACCTACTTTGAACAAAATTAGATAAACAAATTAATATTGTTTTTTCATAACACAACAAACAGTAGGGCCTAATCGTCTATTGTAACATTGAACAAGTTGGTTACCTATCTAATAAAATTCAACCATTAAGAATAAATCAAACTGTTCACACATAAAAAATAAGACAGTTTTAGACCAATAATCAATCTCATTTTAGACCATAATAATAGTTAGATAGGGTAGGTAGCAAAATTAATAAATATAGAGGGGCAAGTAATAAAGACAATATTTAGGTGATATGTAATTATTTGCCCTTTAAAAAGTATCTTAAAATGCACAGTTTTCAACAAAGAATAAATAATATAATTTTTATAAATATTTAGTAAATATTGAGTTCACAACAGACTATGCTACCAAATCGATTTCAAAAACGCATTAGTTTTGAAATAGTATTTTTTCAGATAATTTAATTATTATAATAGGCCTACATATTTTCTTTTCTGAAAAAATGTTTCAGTAATTTTCCCCGATATTATAGTTTATGCTCTGTCCCTAAGTTATTTACTGTTCACCTAAGTAAAAGATTTATTAGCTAACACCAGTAAAAAAGTAAATAGACCCAGTAAAATATTATCAAACATACAATAGCGAATGCCAGTGAAAGAAATTATGCCTGAACATAATTAGTGCAAATTTTATTAAATAATGTCATTAAAACGTAA